>CANXYI011294825.1:0-13501 GCA_948208565.1 Hura crepitans | reverse complement strand
TCCACAAGAACATCATCAGATGTCTATTAGGCATCTTCCTCAAGCCTTTTTTAAAAGTGTTTTTAGTTCTATTTTCAATATTTCTAGGTTATTTTGCTTAGTTTGCAGGCCTTCCCTTACATCTCTTGAGAAACGTATGGCATATGAGAGTTTCATCATTAGAAATCCTCTATACCAATAAGCATCTCAAATCCTTGTGTTTATAGTTGCATCCCATATCTAAATCTATGTATAGGTCAAGTATAGGGTGTTACATAATGAACCAAAGTACTAAAATTGTTACGTATAAATTTAATATAAAAGGAATTTAGCATAAAAAAATAGAAAACCAATTTTGTAAGTTATAATTAATGAAAGATTTGATATGGTGAATTAAGAGGATAAAAATTTTCACCTTTATGTATGCAAAACTAAATATTACATTACAAGTAAAAAATCTAGGAAAAATATTTGTAATGGTCAAATGACTTGAAAAGAATTTTGGATAACAAAAACATCAAGCTTTAAAGGCACAAATAAAAATGCAAAGCAAAAATAAAGAATAAATTGCATAAATGGATTAAAATAATATTAAAGGTGCCTAATAGCTCAATTAAGTAAGAAAAAGTTCTAGTATTCTAACTCATAATACATGGTTTGGGATATAAGTAGTAAAAGGTAAAATTATCAACTTTTTAATAAAACAAAAAAGAAACATGTGTTACTACCACAAAAAGGATGTGGCTTCCTTAAAAAGGCTAATCCTAAGATGAAATTCAAATAATATGGTGGCTTATGAGGATAATTCAAATCACTTTATAACCTTAGATTTTGAATTAGATGAAGCCATAAATTAAAGATAAAGAAAATATGATTACTTATTAAGGAAAGTAAGTAAAATAATGAATTGAGAGGTTAGAAATTATATTTGTAGTAAAATGATATCCAAAAAGATGTTTTATAGGGAATAAGGAGCCAAAATAGTAATTTAGAAGGCAAAAGATGCCTCATTCTCTATAAAAGCCAATTGTACCCTAGTCTTTAAATGAAAACATTTCAAAAAGTTATTAGAAAATAATTATGTAATATGCTATTTAGATTAGCATGGAACAAATGATAACATAAGAATTAAAGATTTATCTTGAATGGTGTCAAAATAAGAACTAAGAAGAAATATAAAAAGGCCAAAAAATTATATTCTTATTTAGAAAATAGAGAACAATTTATATTATAACTAGTATACTTGCTCTACAAGTAAGTATTTTGCCTTTGTAAGGGACCTAAACTCATGTACAAGGTATACAATCACTTTTTTAAAATTTAAACCCTACTCTTAAAGTAAACCTAGTTAACTTAAGCATTAAAGTGCTAATCATAAAAGAATATTTGAGTTCTTTATTATTTTGTAAGATATTATTTTTGGAATGTGTCTTATAGTCTCGTAACCTTGATAGAGCATGTTGCAACACCCCCATCCTTGACCCATAGAGAAACTGAGTAAGGTGATGTTAACATACTCATTATACTTAGGGGAAGGCACACCAAAAGTTTCATTTTATTTATCTTATGAAATAGTTTTACTCTGATTTAAAATATTCAATTACTTTGAATACTCTCAACTCTATTGGGTGATCACGCCAAAAATCTGATAGCATAATAGTTGTTACTGGCACTACCTAAAAGTTCCTGCATAAAAAACACTTTTATAAGATATAGTCATACATTCCAAACTTCTACACATGTATATCTCACTTCACTTCCAAACATCAAACACTTCATTATCAGTCCCATGACATACTATACACATATATGTATCAAAATTTCAACCATGCATACACATAAAAACACACAGAGGAGTATTAATAATTATGTCCTATATGAAAGTAGTGACAAAACATAATACATCAATCTGAGTTTCTATTAGATAACTTACATATAGAACCATAAACATTCTAAGATATATGCCTTACATGTGATATTAGAAGGCCTAGGTTCTATAATAAGCATATAAAAAGATGTTTTTATTTACAAGATACAAACTCTAATGGGGTGACAAACTCAATCTCTTCCCTCCTTTATAGCCCTTGGACTAGCACAAGCAAAAATGAATCTTGTTGAGGATAATATCCTCAAAAGGTGTTTCTAAATTGGATACCTCTCTTTATGCATGAATTATATTTAATGAAAGCATTATGAAATAAATATATAGATAGCTTACTTATTAAAGTACTACATTATTCATATAACTACAAAATCTTTATCAACCATATAGTTTTGCCAACATATAAAATTTCATGCACATAATTAATATTTACCATTTACATTTAGAGGAGACATAATGTAACATATTCAAATATGCTTAACCCATATTCACTAAATTTAAAGCATGTATGCACTCATTTATATTTTTAAAATATGCAAAATTTCTTAAAAGATACTTTATTACTTTTTGTAAGTATAAGATGGTAATTTTAATGGCCTATTTTTTTCCCAAACAATTGTGTGAGACACTCAAATAATAGGACTATCAAAATAGCCAAAGCTATAACAGAATATCCCAAGCTATAAAAATGCACATACCTATTAAAATCCCATATTTGGCATGCCAAACTATCTTGTAGTCCTTTATACACTTTAGGTAGAAATGGGTTTTACATATCATTTAATAGCATCACATCATTTCTCATGTTCCATTTATAAAGCATCATAACATAATATGCATGTGTGTATATATAAATATATATACATATGTATGTTTAACATGTGAGTTTCTAAGTTTATGATCCCTAATATTCAAGCTTGAATGAATATTATCAAGATAGCTAAATAATTGCATACTTATGTATAACATTTTGAAATAAAAGCCTTGAATAATACTTAATAATTCAAGGCATGAACAATTTAAGATTCATGGAATATCACATATTAGTTTAATTCTTCTTCAATGTAATATTTACATTACACATTTAATATGTGTCATATGTCACCTTTCCCTTTTTTTATTAAATAATCCCTTTAATAGGCCTTAATCCATTGAATTCTAAAAAAATAATTATTTTATATGTTCATATGATTCGACTAGGCAAAGAATTTATTAAAATTTAACTTAATTCCTCTATATGATCATTTTTAAAAGTCCATTTTTAAATACATTTAACCTACCAAGTCTTATGGAGCTATTTTCAAACCATAAGTCTTGTTCCCTATATGTACACATTTTGAAAAAGGTAAGAAACCTAAATAAATTTATTTTATTTCTAGATTCATTAATATTTTAAGGTGTACATACATCAATTAAATAAAATCCTAACTTAGCATTCTAAAATTTCCATCTAAACAATAACGCTAGATTTTAAAATATCTAATTTCTACGTAAAAGATCCAATTTAGAAACACCAGCCTTGAAAATGGTCTCCAAAACTTCTCTTCTCTTTCAAAAGTCTTATTTTGAGGTAGAATCCTCTCTTTTTCTCAAAACACCAATATGGCTTCAATGTGTAATAGCAATAACCTCTAAATAAAGCTTCAAAACCCCTTATAAATATCATTAAAATCCTCATTCATAAGCTACCTGAACCACTAAATCAAATACCCAAGCATCTTTATTTGTTATGTTAAAAGGAAAGTGTAATTACCTCACTTCCATAATGTGATTTCTATATCAAACTTCATTTTTAACTTTAATTTCATGCTTAACCTATGCTTCCTTTTGATTTTATAATGTTTTTATGTCTTGAATAAGATCTTTAAATGAGGAATTATGGAAGAAAAATCAAGGAAATAGGGCTCCAATGGTATCGACTACAATAGAGGAGAGAAGAGGTTACTATTCCTTTTTTCTCTTTCATCTCTCTTTTTGTGTCATAAAGCCAAAGGCCATGTTTGGCTATGTGTCAAAACCTCTTTCTAACATTAATCCATGACTTTAATTATTCAAATATTAATTTAATTATAATTAATTAACATAATTAATTATTTTCAAATTTTAACATTATTCACTATTTCGTTATTATCTGTTTATTTGTTACTTAGATTTATTTTTGCTTTTTCAACCTCAAAATTACCTTAGTTTAAATTCATATTTTGACCACACACAATTCATGAATTGTACATTTCAAATTTTTGATTTGCTCTATTCATGCCTAGGTGACCTTGAGAGCATTATTCATGGGTCGAAAAGTACTATTCAAGGACATGAGATTTTTGCATCATTACAATATTCCCTTCTAAAAGAAATTTCATCCTTAAAATTTCCTAGTGTAAAAAGATATGTATACTATTGTCACATTATCTCCTCACTTTCTCATGTAGCTTCCTTAGTTTCGTGATCTTTCCATAACACTATCATAAGAAGAATCTATTTTTTCCTTAATTCCCTAACTTCTAAAGCTAGTATAGCAATTAGCTTTTCATAAGTCAAATTCGATTGTACTTCTATGTTTTCTACTTGAATTACATGTGAAAGATCGAACCTATATCTTTTTGGAATTGGCATATGGAAGACATTGTGAACCTTTGACAACTCTAAAGGCAAAGCTAATTAATAGGCCATAGGACTCACATATTCCAAGATTTTGTATGGTCCAATGAACTTATGACTAAGATTCCCTTTTTTCCAAACTTTAGTACCTTTTTCCATGGGGAGACCTTCAAGAACACTTTATCTCCCACTTGGTACTCTATGTTTTTTTTCTTTTTAAATCAACACAAGACTTTTTATTTGTCACTAGCTACTTTTAGGCTATCTTTAATTAATTTCAACTTATCTTCAATTTCTTCGAAAATGTTAGGGCCCACAATCTTATTTTCTCCTAACTCAATCCAATATAATGGAGTTCTACACTTTCTTCCATATAAAGCTTCATATAGACCCATTTGGATGCTAGATTGATAACTATTGTTATTTGCAAACTCCATTAAAGGGAGGTGATTATCCCAACTTCCTCCAAACTTCATTACACAACTTCTCAAAATATCCACTAGAATCTATCACATTGATAACTTTACATAATAAGCATAAGTCTACTAGAAAGTTTTACCTATATAACTTTTTTCTGATTGACCATTAGTCTATGGATATAATGCCATATAAAAAGTCAATTTAGTATCTAAAGCTTTATATAGGCTTTCTAAAATCTTACAGTAAACTTAAGATCCCTATCATATATGATGGATATAAGCACTCCATGCAATCTTGAAGTAAACTTGGGATCCCTATCATATATGATCGAAAAGCTATCATAGGAAAAAAAAACCTTTGACAAATCTCTTATAATACCTTGTAAGCTCAAGAAAACTATGAATCTCGATAACATTTCTAAATAGCTTATAGTTGATGATTGCCACTATCTTATTAGGATCCGCCCCAATGCCCTCAAAAGACATAATATGGCTAAGGAAAGAAATTTGATCTAACTAAAACTCACACTTGCTAAACTTATCATAAAGCTAGTTTTCTCTCAAGATTTATAGAAACTCCCATAAATGTTGATCATGTTCTTTTGTTTTAGAATAAACTAAGATGTCATCAATTAACACCACTATAAAGTGGTCTAAATAAGGCCTAAAAATCATATTCATGAGATCCATAAATATAGCTAGGGCATTGGTTAACCTAGAAGGCATATCAAGGAACTCATAATGGCCATATCTAGTCTTAAAAATTGTTTTAGGTGCATATAGGTCCTTAACCTTAAGTTGGTAATAGCTTGATCTCAAATCAATCTTAGGAAATGCTTTAGCACCTTTTAACTGATCAAACATGCCATCTTGTTATATGTTTATAATTTATGCAAGGTCTTAAAGACCTATCTTTCTTCTTAACCAAAAGTATTAGTGCTCCTCAAAGTGACACACTAGGTTGGATTAACTTTTTAATAAGCAATCCTTGCAACTTCAACTTGAGTTCTTTTAATTATATATGAGATATCCTATAAAGGGTTATAGAGATAAAACTGGTGCCAAGCAAATCCTCAATGGCAATTTCTACATCTCTATTTAGTGGTAAACCCAAAAGTTCCATAGGAAACACATTAGAAAACTCTCTAACTGTGGGTATACTCTCAATGGTAATACCCCTAATCTTGGTATCTATCACATGTGTGAGAAAAGTTGCACACCTTTTTCTCATAAGTCTTCTAGCTGCCATAGCTAAAATCACATTATGTAACTCATCAAGCCTAACCTTAAGATGACTATTCATCTCTTAGAGTTCTAAAAATGAATATGTACTTTTTGCAGTTAATTATGGCTTAATGTTAAGAAAGGCCATCCATGCCTAAAATTATATCAAACTCTCAAAAGGGCAATTCAATGAGATTAGCTAAATACTCTCTACCACCCATTACTACCAGAAAATCCTTATAAACATTACTAACAAAGACACTTTGTCCTATAGGATTTGTCACTTTAATCTTATGTTCTAACATCTTAACATGCAAGCCACTATATTTAGGTGGAGTCATGCAAATATATGAATGCATAAAACTAAGATCAATGAGTCCAATCACATCAAAATCAAGGAAAGAAAATTTACCAATTATCACATCTAATGTATATTGTGCCTTTTTACTTTCATAACATAAACTTTAATAGGAGCTTTGGCCTCTGCAAGTCTATCTACTATCTTTGATAGGCCTCTTTGTGTCTATCCCCAAATATCAGACCTCTATGCCCTTTTACCCTATAAGTGCTAGATGTGGATATTTATACTATAGCCTATGTACCCTATCTATCTAGACAATCCTTGATAAAATGATCCTTAGATCCATAATGAGATCATGTCCTTGACATCTTTATGCAAACTCTATAAGTATACTTGCCATAATTTTCACATTATGATAGGGGCTGATCCTTTAAAAGATACTACAAGAGTACTACCTATCATTCTTTGTTGCTTACCTCCTCTAGTGGCACTACTAAAGCT
The DNA here is from genome assembly GCA_948208565.1 of Hura crepitans. Lineage (NCBI taxonomy): Eukaryota > Viridiplantae > Streptophyta > Magnoliopsida > Malpighiales > Euphorbiaceae > Hura > Hura crepitans. Next base: position 6,597 of record CANXYI011294825.1, on the reverse strand, counting down.
AAGGTTGAGGTGTCCCATAGACTTTACTAGAGTAATCTTATGCTTCTTGTTATCAAAGGGGCTATGGCTAAGTTGTCCTCTTTTATTCTACTACTTTTCCCTTCTGTTACTCCTTTGATTTTACTTGTTCGACTTTAAAGCGGCATTCACCAGCTTAGGAAAATCATCAATCTCCTAACTAGTAATATGAACTCTAATAGAATCATTAAGCCTATTTTTAAAATGACATCATCTGTCACCACTATAAGTGTATATTGACTCAACTTTAAAAATTCATGCTTATAATTTAACATAATAAGCTACCTTTGGCAAAAATGTATGAGCTCATTTCTTTTCTCCTCCAAATAAGTTCTTGCTATATACCTCTATTTGAAGAAAGATATGAAGAAATTCCATGTAATCTATTGATTAGAGATCTCTGTATGTCTATTAACCCTAATCCAGCACCTGTGAGCTTCTTTATATAAAAAAGAAGTAACACCTTTAAGTTTTTCTTTTGGTACACAATATAAGTCTTCGAGGATCCTTTCTAATCTTTTCTAATCAGTATTTAGCTGTAGAAGTGTCATCCTCTTTTCTTCCCTTGAAGTCTTCAACCATATTCTTATAGAGTTGCTCCCTCATTATTTTCATAAGAGGATAGGAGATGGAGGAGGTTATGGTAGAGGTAGAGGTTGATATGCTAGTATGGCTTTAGTGACATGAGTTGTAAGAATATGCTTGAGCATGGGTCAGCATCTCACAAAAAGCCGGTGCAAGTTCCTCACCTTATGTTTGGTTACCAACACTAGACTAGTTGTAGCTTCCAACAACCTCTTCTAGTGGCAGCTAAGATCTAAGGTCTATTATTGCCTACATAAAAGAGAGAAAGAGATCTGTATTAGATAATGTTCCCATGCTATGTTGTGTTATGACGTGAAGTGGCATAAGTGCCTTAAATAGTTTACTAAGCTTAATCCATCCTAGAATTAACTAAACCAATGCTTTGATACCAATAAATGTAACACCTAAGTCTGTGACCCAAAGAGAAACTAGGTAAAGTGGTGTAACCATACTTGTTACACTTAAGGGAATACACACAAAAAACGTTTCATTTTATTTATCTTATGAAAATAGTCTCACTCTGGTTAAAAAATTCAATAACTTTGAATACTGATAATTCTATTGGGTAATCATACAAAAAATTTGACAGCATAATGGTTATTTGGTGGCACTACCTAAAAATTCTTAAATAAAAAGTACTTCTATAAGATATAGTCATACCCTCCAAACTTCTACACATCCATATCTCACTTCACTTTAAAACATCAGACATATCATCATCAATCCCATAACATACTATAAATATATATGTATTCAAATCTCAACCATGAACACACTACACACACACACACAGAGGAGTATTAATAATTACATCGCATATAGAAGGAGTGAGAAAACATATTATAGCAATGTGAGTCACTACTAGATAACTTACACATAGACCCATAAACATTTATAGATATATGCTTTACATGTGGCACTAAATGCCTAGGTTCTATGATATGCATATAAAAAGATGTCTTTTTAAAGGTGTAAACTCTTATGTGAGTCATAAACTTAGTCTCTTCCTTCCTCTATAGCCCTTGGACTTGCAAAAGCAAAAATGAATTATGCTAAGGACAATATCCTTAGAAGGTATGTTCTGACTTAGATATCTCCCTTTATACATTAATTATATTCAATGAAAAGTGCATTACAAAATAAATATGAAGACAGCTTACTTATTAAAGTACTCTATTATTCATGCACCTATAAAATTTTTGTCAACCATACACTTTTGCCTAACATATACAATTTCATGCACATAAGTAATACTCACTTCAACATTTAGAGGAGACCTAATGTAACATATCCAATTATACACAAATGACATTCACTTAATTTCAAGGATATATATACTCATTTTATTTGTTAAACGTGCAGGATTTTTGAAAGCATACTTTATCACTTTTTGTAAGTATAATATGGTCATTTTAATGGTAGATTTCTTTTCAGACAATTGTGTGAGACACTTGAATAATGGGACTATCACAATAGCCAAAGCTATAATAGAATAGTTGAAATAATGACAAAATAGCCAAAGCTATGATAAAATAACTGAAGCTAACATAATAGATAAAGCTATAAAAATGAGCAAATATGCTAAAGTCACCTATTTGGCATGCCAAACAATCCTATAGTACTTTTTACACCTTAGGTAGAAATGTGTTTTAAATATCATTTAATAGCATTAAATCTTTTCTTATGTTCCATTTATAAAGCATCATAACATAATATGTATGTGTGTGTGTCTCTGTGTGTGTGTACACACATGTGTATGTTCAACATACAAATTTCTAAGCTTATCGTTCCCATTATTCAAGCATGAATAACATTATCAATATAGCTAAAAGTTAGCATACTTGTGTATAACATTATGAAATGAAAGCCATGAATAGTACTCAATAATTCAAGGCATGCAAAATTAAGGATTCATTGAAAATCACATGTTAATTAAATTCTTGCTCAATGTAATATTTACATTACACACTTATTATATGTCATATATCACCTTGCCCTTTTTTTTTATTACATAATCCCTTTAATAAGCCTCAATTCATTGAATTCTAAAAAAATTAATTATTTTTTTGTTCACATGATTCTACAATGGGAAGAATTTATTAACATTCGACTTAATACTTCCATTTGATCATTTCTATAAGTCCATTTTTAAATGCATTTAACCTACTAGGTCCTATTATAGCCATTTTTCAACCATAGGTCATGTTCCTTATATGTATACAATTTCATCCAAGGTAGGAAACCTACATAAATTTATTTTATTTCTTAATTCATCAATATTTTAAGGTATGTATATATCAATTAAATAAACTCCTAACTTAGCATTCCAAAGTTCCCACCTAAATATAACCCTATTTTTTAAAGTATCTAATTTCTACTTGAAAGTTCCAATTTAGAAACACTAACCTTGAAAATGCTTTATAAAAGTTCTTCTTTTTCAAAAGTCTATTTAAGGTAGAATCCACTTTTTTCTTAGAACACTAATTTAGCTTCAATGGGTAAAAGTAGCATCCTCCAAATCAAGCTTCAAAAGCCAGATAAAAATCATCAAAATCCTTATTCATAAGCTTCCTTAAATAGTAAATTAAATACTCAACCATTCTCATTTATTATGTAAAAAGAAAGTGTAATTACCTCACTTCTATAATGTGATTTTTATATCAAACTTCACTTATACTTCAATTTCATTCTTAACTCATGCTTCCTTTTGATTTTATGATGTTTTGATTTCTTAAATAAAATCTTTAACTAAGGATTTATGGAAGAAAAATCAAGGAAATTGGGCTCTGATGGTGTCGCTACAATAGAGGAGAGAATAGTTACTATTCCTTTTTTTTTCTCTTTCTTTTTTCTCTTCTTATGTCATAAAGGCAAAGGCCATGATTTGGCTATATGTCAAAATCTCTTTTTAACCTTAATCCATGTCATTGGTTAGTCAAATCTTACTTTAAATAGTCAAAATGATAATTAACTAATATGATTAATCTTTGTCAAATTTTGATGCTATTTGCTATTTTGTCCTTATCAGCTCATCCGTTACATGAATTTTACTTTTAGCTTTTCAACCCTGCAATAATCCTAATTTAATTTCATATTTTAACCACTCACAATTCATGAATTATACTTTTCAAAATTCTAATTTGCACTATTCATGCCCTAAGTGGGCTTAAGAGTACTATTCACAACCCGAAAAGTACTATTCATGAACTTGAGATTTTTTGGTTTTGACAATCATCTCTCAATAACTTATGATAAATCAAGAATATCATAAAGTAATAAAGTTATTATATAATTGCATGCATTATCATCTAATACAAAAATTTAAAAAATATATTTTTTTAAAAAATAGTAAACTAATGGTTCTTTATTGTCAAAATATTGATGATTGTTTATTAAAGAGAATTACTATCCTTTAATATATAATAATGTAAAATTGCATGCAACATATATGTAAAAGAATAATCACAATTAGGAGAATAAGTGTAACATATATGCTTTAAAGTATTATTATTTCATACTGACTTCATGAATTTGAATAGATACTCACTTATTAGCGAGTGTATTGGTTGCAAATTCAAGAAAATTACTATCAATTGTTGGTTCTTTATCTTGTGAACTTATTGGAAATCCTTTAATTTTGGAAATTTCTATTTGTTCTCTTTATAGATTTAATTAAATCATAACACCAAATAAAAATATATGCCAATTTCAAATAGCAAATATGTTATCATTTATTAGGTACAAGATGAAGAATGAACAATTGATAGTATTTTTACAATAGTCTAAATATCATAAAATGGAAATAGTTAGGGTCCTATTTAAACCAAATCTTAGTTTTACCTTTTTTATGCTTATTTTTGTCAACTAATACCTATTTAACCTTAAAATGAACAAACATACTGACCCTGTGTTTTTTGCAAATCAGACCAAAGAGAAAAATGATATGTATAAATAAAATATATAGTAAGGTTTATCACATTATCTACACATCACATAAAGGTTCCAAAATAACTTTAACTATCGACATATCTATATACACCATCTATTATAATAAAAGATGACAAAGAAAGGGGTTTGTTTCCTCAAACATTGAAAAAGTAATAAAAATAATATCAACCAACCTCTACTCACTTGAGTCACCATCTTATTCATTTCTTGATAATTATTGTTATAAAAAGGCAAACATAAACATACATCATAAAAACAAACCACATATTCAAATTACCTTTTATGTCTAAACATTCTATATAATGATCCAAAAATTCCGACTCTCATGAATAGTACTTCCAGGGGTGAATAGTGCTTTCTGAAACTTGAGTTGCACTAATGTACCGATGGGCATTTGGATGGTTAAAAATGCTAAATAAGATTTTATGGTAGTGTCCTTTGAATAGTGCTGCAAGCAAAGCTGAACCATAAATAAAATAAAAAGTTGCTCAAAATAATCTAAAAATGTTATGACTTGATACTCAAATATTCCAAATAGTCCATTGGCTTTAGAATCGTAATTTTTTGAGATCGAGAAGTATTTTTACTAATTTTTCTAGATATAAAATGCATTAATTTTTTGGGTTTCTATCATAGTTTAAGCTCGAGATTTTGAAAGGATTTAGGGTTTGGATTTATCTAATTTTAGGAATAGAAATGGGGGAAAACTGACTTTTCTATCTGTTATAATAATTTTTCAAATAAAGGAAAAAATTATTTTTGGGAAAAGAATATATAAGGGAAGTTTTCACTCTTCCCCTATATACCAAAAACACCTCCTCCACTCCTCTCCACCTTAAAAAGACAACCACCTCTCCCTCTCCTTTCTCTTACTCTTTCCTCTTCCACTGAAGGACCCACTCCACAAGCTTATACCTAAAATGATAAGCATCCCAAGATGAGTCCGTGGATACCAAAATCATCGAGAACAACAGAGTATTTTGGGAGAAAAATTGAGAAGAATTTCGAGGTGAATAGTAGTTTTCTCTGTCTCAAGTTTTTCTTTTCTATAAATTTTATTTTTCATAGGTTCCTAAGGTATCGTAAAAGGTATATCTAAGCTCAAAATATTTTTTTAACATGTAGATTATTTTATATTATTTATTAAAGTTTGTACCCTTTTGAATTCGTAGGCAAGACATTGACCCAAGCCTCTAGAGGCAAGGAAAAGGCTTAGGCCAGCTTCAAACATCCCGTATGACTTATTTTGGTATGTGTAATCACATTAACTTTGGATAAATGCTTGAATTTCTAAAATGTCCATTTAGTTACATATTAGCAACAAATGCCATTAATTGTTATAATGCCTAATAAATATGTATATGTGTGTATATCATTAAATGATGTTATTACATGGTATAAATGTGATGCATGGTGAATGCATGTGGATTGAATGGTCCTTAAATGATACTGTGTTCATTTATGCGATGAAAAGACCGTATAATGCTAGTATGTAAGAGAAATGTCATGTGATCATGTTTATTTGATTAGAAGTGTATGAATGTAATATTAGCTATCTAAAAATAACATATAATGGTAAATGTGTATAACGGGTGTCTTTTATGGCCTTAGGCAATGTAGAGGCTAAAATTCGCATATGTAAACCTAAATGCATAATTGTGAATTATGTATGTAAATGATTCTGATATCATGTTGTATGCTTAAATGTCATTCTAAATGTACATTTATGATGAATAAAATGTGTATGCATGCTTGGTGATGGCCGAATGCCAATTTGTATATTGTATCGCTTATTGACGCGTATGTGGGCATATAATACATGTATGTCACTATATACTGAAAATGTGTGTAAAATGACATGTTAAGCAGAATGTGATAGTTATGTATAACCATGATGCATTTGATGCTATTATGCATTTTAATAATGAAATAATGATAAAGATGCATGTTTATGAATCTGGTTGAGTTATTCTAGCTTTTACACCTAGACGATATGCCTAATCAATGTTTTGAACTTGTATGAGCCTATTTTTGGCAATATTGGGT
>CANXYI011294704.1:0-10175 GCA_948208565.1 Hura crepitans | reverse complement strand
GATATAAGCTTCCTGCTTAATGCATCTACCATAACATTAGCCTCCCCTAGATGATAGTTAATAAGGCAATCATAGTCCTTTGTTAACTCTATCCATTTCCTCTATCTCAAATTTAGCTCCTTTTAAGTGGAAAGATACTTTAAACTCTTATGGTTAGTGTAAATATAACACCTCTCCCCATGTAGATAATACCTCAAAATCTTAAGAGCAAACACAATTGCTATTAATTCCAAATCATGAGTAGGGTAGTTTTTCTCATGAGGTTTTAACTGTCTTAAGGCATAGGCAACTAACTTACCCTCCTAGATGAGTGCACACCCTAACCCATTCAAGGAAGCATCACTGTAAATGGTGAACTCCTTTCCTAAAATTGAATGAACTAAAATAGGAGCTTCTATCAACATACTCTTGAGCTTATTAAAACTATCCTGGCACTTACTGTCCTATACAAACTTAGCATTCTTCCTCAAAAGATGTGTTATAGGGGCTACAATCAAAGAAAACCCCTTCACAAACCTCCTGTAATAACCAGCCAAACCTAAGAAAATTCTAATCTTTATAGTATTCCTAGGTAGTTTCCACTCCATCACAGCTTTAATCTTGTTGGGATCCACTCTTATACCTTTTACTAATGTTGTGTCCCAAAAATAACACCTCCTCTAACCAAAATTCACACTTACTAAGTTTGTCATAGAGCTTCTCATCTCTCAACATCTACAAAATATTCCTCAAATTCTGATCGTAATCATCTCAGTTCTTGGAATACACAAGGATGTTGTCAATGAAAACTACTACAAATTGATCCAAGAGTGGCCTAAAAAATTCAATTCATAAGATCTATAAATGTTGTTGGTGTATTTGTTAAACCAAACGGCATCACTAAGAACTCATAATGGCTATATCTTATTCTGAAGTTTGTCTTATGTATATCTACCTCTTTTACCCTTAGCTGATAATACCCGAATCTAAGATTAATCTTAGAGAAGACACCTACCCCTCTAATCTAATCAAACAAGTCATCAATCCATGGTAGAGAGTACTTATTCTTGATGGCAACCTTGTTTAGCTGTCTGTAATCAACACTTAACCTCAAACAACCATCATTTTTCTTGACAAATAGAATCGATGCTCCTTAGGGTGAAACACTCGATTAGATAAAACCCTTATCCAGAAGCTCTTGCAATTGCAACTTTAATTCTTTCAACTCTAAAGGAGCTATCCTATATAAAGCTATAGAAACTAGTGATGTACTAGGCAATACATTAATACCAAACTCCAACTCTCATTTTGGTGGTAAACCAGGCAACTCATTTGGAAAGACATCCTTAAACTCTAAAACAACTAATATCTTGCTTGCCTCTGATCCCACTATTTTAGTGTCCACGACATAAGTAAGATATGCTTGATAGCCTTTCCTCAACAACTTTCTAGCCACAACAGCTGATATAACATTAGACATATAGTCTAACCTCTCACCCATAATTGTCACTTCTATGCCATCATTAGATGAGAGTGTAATTCATTTCTTTTTGCAGTCTATTTAGACAACCAATCCATGACTAAGATAAGATCAAACCCATGGAATGGCAACTCAATGAGGTCAATAGAAAAAGAATGCTCTTGTACTGATAAAGGACAATCTCTATATACTTTGTTCACAACTACATGTTGTCTTATCAGGTTGCTAACTATAATGTCAATATCAAGGTCTTCTAACACTAACCCCTAGTCTAAAGCCTGTGTAGTGAAGTTATATGAGTGTGTAGACCTCGGATCTATAAGTGCTAAAGCAAGTAAATCAAAGAGTTGGAAGGCTTCCGCTATAACATCTGAAGCCTTTGCATCTTCTCTAGCCCGAATGGCATACTGCTTGGCTAGAGCTCTACTCTCTGACTTATTCCTCTGATTGGCCTAATTTTATCTTTGATGTCTTTTTTATCCTTTTTTTAGAAAGACTCTATAGGCTTCACTAGACAATCCCTCTAAAAATGCTCTCTGGAACCATAACCCTAGCAAACTCCTCTCATGGTCTTCTAGCATATACCGTTATGTCTCTTGTGAAAAGTCTTACACTAAAGTAGAAAATTATTGCTAGCTGTGGATCTAGGGGCATTAGATGCCTGAGTCATCTGTTTGGTTTGAACTCTAGATCCTTGGCCTGATCTCTATGATTGAGCTTATTTTTGGCTCTGTGATTGCATAGACTGTTCATTCTTTAGTCTTTTGTCAAAAGCAAATACTGAACTACCCTAGATTACCTCTTTCTTAGGAAGCTATCCCTTTTTTCCTAGAGGTTATGAACCAACTCCACTGATTGGCATGTAGCCACTAATGCAAAAAAATCTTTAATCTTCATAGAAAGAATCTAAAGCATGATATCGAGATTCAGCCCCATCTCAAATCGCTTATAGCACTCCTCCTTAGTAGCAACAATCCCTTTAGCATATCTACTGAGTCTAGCAAACTCTTTCTCATACTTTGATACTGTTCTATTCCACTGCTTTAGATCCATAAATTCTTGCCTCTTTAGATCCATATAACACTCTGTGATATACTTTTTCTTAAACTCTCAAAGAAAGAACTCCCGTGTCAAATCCTCTGGTGCCTTGTGTTCAGTAATAGTCTCCCACCATTTCAATGTCTTTCTAATAGCATAGAGGTAGCATAGTCTGCAAATTCCTCTAAAGCACATCTAAGTTGCTGCATAATCTATAGGGTCTTATCCAACCAATACTCAGCTCTGCTGGATCTCTCCTACTTATCTCCCTTAAAGACTTTAGCCCCATTGTTGATTATCCTCTCTAAATATGTCTTATGTATAGGAGGATGTTGATGTTCTAGTTGAGTTGATAGAGGTACTACTGGATAAAGCAGTAACAGTGGTAGTAGTAGATGCTTGCTTAATAGACTCTATCACTTGCTCGAACTAAATAGGCTATCCCTATACTACTTGCCTAACATCACTTGAAGAGACAACCTCGACCCTAGTAGTCCTTTGCCCTGCTGTAGTCAAAGCATAACTTTCAACTTCCTTATCATCTTGAGGCATACTTTGGCTCATCCTTAATCTATAGGAAAAAGAAAGTAGATTATAAGCCTCGATATGTATAATTTAGTGATGTATACTTTTTGACTCCTATAGCACACTTATGTAACCCATAAGTATGGAGGAATGAACACCTAAACTAATAACCTATAGGCGCGCTTACCAATATCTGAATTACTCTACAAGAAAAATCTATACAAATTAAAAATTTTCTTTATTTAAAATAGTCCTTTCATATTCAAGTTATAAAAATGGTGAATAATCAAAAACACATTTTATAAGGCATACTAATAGAGTCTTTGTGTCAAAAATCTAGCAGCATAACGACTATACTAGGATACTTTTCCAAATAGTAACCTATTAAAAAGCACTTCTATAATATCATACAACTAATCTCAACTCAAATTGGGTCCATCTGACCATCCATCATCAACACAAGGTAACACTTCTAAGCATGCATCAAAAATATCAAACATGCAAGACATATAATCATTTAAATACTTTTAAAGAAAGTTTAAAAGCAACTATCAATAATAAATTTATAGGACATATTACAAAATACAGATTAGGCCTAATCCTTTATTTTACACAAGAGTGCTATCTAACTATACATCACAAAAATTACACAAAAAGAGATCTAAAATACCCAAATGGGATAGTTGCATGATCTCTTATGGCTCTGAGGCTTTGACTCTAATATGCTACCTTTTTACCTACGCACCATAAATAATATAATGCGTTAAACTTTCTCCTAGTGGTGTAATCACCTTAATGTATGATTATGACATATACATGTAACATTATTCATGCGTATGAAAATTATGTCTATCGTATAGCAAAATAAAACATGCATGCAAATCACAAACAACATGATGCGCTAAGCTTTTGCTGAGTGGTGTATTCACCTTAATGTATGATTATGGCATACATGTGTAACATTATTCATGCATATGAAAATTATGTCTGTTGTATAGCAAAATAGAACATGTATACAAGCTTACCAATATGACATTGTTATATTACAACATGAACTCATATCAACATTGTATCTCCTATTAAATTTATAGCATCACATATTTAAGTCATAATTAACCTTTCATCAATAACCATATTAATTGACAACAATGGACTACATAATTATACCAAACAATATTAATATCATCGCAAGTCTTGATTAACTAACATCACAAATTTTAATTAATATTGCGATTTAATACATGCCCACACCTAAGAGACAACTATCCATACATTGGATAGCGGGACATGGCCTGAAGCCACAATTGATCCAAATATCATACACAAAATTTGAAGATATTAATCAAATTTTTAGCATCTAAGGCATAGGACCTGTAGTCCAAAACCTGGACCTAATATCATACACAAATTCAAAGCCTATGACACAGGACCCGAAGTCCAAAATCATCTCTCGAGGTCAATAATTGCCCGCAAGATAAAATTACATCCATAGTTGCCCTAGTAGCTGCCATCATTCCTTAATTGATTGGTCAACCTATCCAATCTAGGTTGTCTAATCGTATAAGGCATTATTAAACTCATTATTTCCACTATTTTAACTTAATGTCAACTTAACCACATTATCATCTCTTTTAGCAAGTAAACACACTTATGTTCAATATCTTATCATATTTTGGCCTTTAGCCTCATTACCATGCTCATTATATTCTTGAACATAATTAACATCAATATTTCTTAAAGCACAATTGTCTCATGCTCATTACATAAATTTCAGGTTCATTACCTTAATAGTATACATGAACCATAAACCTCATTTAACCATTAAAGTTTATCACTCCATAAGCAAAATCTATAATGTTATTTATGTCCATAATTTATAAATTAATCAACATTCTTATAACCATAATATATTTCAAACCAATATATAAAATATAATTCAAAATTCACTCATATCAATATAACCATGTCCTAAAATTCTTATCATTCATTAAACTTATACTAAGCTTATAATTCAACTCATACATGCATGAAGAAATAAATTTTCAGCCTCTTATCACACACACATATATATTCAATTTTCACACTTGATCCATATCACCTCTAGCTTACAATTCCATCTATAATACATACATATCAACATAATCAAGTAAAACATGCATTTCTTTTACATCATATAAGCTATATACACATATATAACTCACATAGGACATTCAGCCTTTACTTATGCAATAATCACAACTAATGCTTATACAAATGGTTAAATCATATATTATGGTGAATACACATACCAAAATAAGTCATAATACAATTTTAAGACTCGCCTAAACCTTTTTCTTTCCCTTAAATGCTCGGGTTGTGTTTTCGTCTATGAATTCAAATAGGCTCAACTTAAAAAATTCATAATAAATCAAATATACATCCAAAAATTAAAATGAGCCTAGAAACGCACTCTTGGGCACCCATAAAATCTAAAAAAATGTCAATTTGCAAAAACTCTTTGTCGATCAAAAGTTAATTACTATTCATCGAATTAGAAAAACCACAAAATCTCTCATTTCTCTTCGAATCTTTCACCACAATTACTAACTAGAGGTCATGAAGGGTGGACCTAATATCTTAAATCATGAATTAGTGGAGAAATTTGAGGGAAGAAAAAGAAATCAAGGGAGAGGGGCAATGAAAGGTGGTGTCATCCACAAAGAAAAAGAAAGGAGGGAGAAGGGCTACTAAAAATAGAGTTTCCAACCCCCAAATATGATTCAAGGTATGGCTATGATTAGCCCACTTATAAATCAAGGTCTATATTTAGTCCCCATGAAAAACCCTTTAAAAATTCTTTTTCGACCATATAACCCTTAATTTCCACCTATTAAAGTCCAATAATATTTTGAAATATTATTCTTGAACCTCGCAAAAATCCACATTTAAAAAGCTTGAAAATCCAATAAAAATGTAATAAATAAACTTTACTTGATTTAGTAAACGTACTTTTCGATATTTAAAAATTTCGATTCCAGTGCCATTTGACTATTTGGAATTTCTAAGTATCATGTTATATTGATCCCAAAAATTTTTTAGCAAAAAATAAATATTTTATAGTTCAGCTAAAACTAGGTAACTATTCACATGATAATGCCGTAAAATCTTCTTTTACCTTTTTAACCATCCTAATGACTTCAGATTAGCTTTAAAGTTTGTTCAAAATTATTTTATGATTAATAACTCCTATTGGTCCAATTAGTGTGACTCGAATTTTGGGAAATATTATTCACCCTAGGAAGCACTATTCATAAAAGTCAGGATTTTTGGGTCGTTACACTAGCTATCTTGTTGCCTCCTTCAATTTTATTATCACTTCCAAGTTATTTTTCACTAGAACATAGATCATTTAATTAATCCCATGCTTGATATTGAAGTGCATCATCTACCAAGAATAACTCATAGTGCCAAAATAAATGAAAATTTTCTATTATCTTCTTTTTTATATATCATATTTTAAAAAATATGTTAATACATGCATGGAAAGGATTAGTAATGGAAGTAGTAGGCTATTAGACAAGGATAGATCAAAGAGGGATGATGCCATAGAAGGTCAAGATTGATATCTTTAAATCTGACATTTCTAGTTTATGTTTTAAAATTTATTTTTTTTATAACTTAGCACATGTTCAAATATAATAAGAATGTTTTAAGAAAATTCAATAATCAAAAGAAAAATATATTTCCCTTCATTCCTTTTATTAGACTAGGATCAAAATTCTTGTTTGACCAAAGTGTCCTTAATTTTCTTGATATTTCTGTACTTATGTATCATCATGATTCCAAATTTCATGCAAAATTTGTATTTGCACATTAATCATTGACTATTCTTATGTTTTATAAATGAGGTCATAATTTTGAGTCTTTTCTAGATGTGTTTTCCTAATGAGGATTGATAAGAAATCCTTTGATATGTGTCCACAAACTTTGAATTTTTTGTTCTTCTCTTATAAAGACCTTAAAAACTAGTTTTTACAATTTATGCACTTAAAGGCTCTTTAGTGCCTTATTATTCTCTAGGCCATTTATAAACTAGTGCAGGGAAAGACAAATTATCTTTTGGCTTAAAGAAACTTTTTCTTGCATTTGTAATACTTGTAGACAAATATTATTGACCTTAAGACAACTTGTTTGATTTCATGTCCTTTGCGTTCTTATATCAACTTGAGCACATTTTTTTTACTGACTATCCTAGCCTTGTCCTTGTTGATCTTATGATATATTATGTTAGCATGCTCTTTTTATTTCTATCCCTTAATTTAACATCCTTGGCATTCTTGAGTTTCTCTCTTTGACAATAAGCCCAATTTTCTCTTAATTATCTTCCTTTTTTGCTAGAGAAACTTCAAATTTTTACTCATTTTCTTTCCTTTTTATCCTCTTTTTTTTGCTTTATTTTTATAAAGTATGCAGTTTTCCCACTAAAACTTTTTGCAATTTGAGTCTTAATAGTATAACTCCTATAAAAATAAGATCTTTCCTTGGATTGTGAAAGCTAGATGTAAAAATTTTCCTTGCAATTTAAGTCTTAATAGTATAACTCCTATAGAAATAAGATATTTCCTTGGATTGTGAAAGCCAGATGTAAAAATTTTCCATTTGCCATGATTATATGCCTTTTTTTTTTTTTTGCAATCTTGGCAGTTTATTCAATCTTGCCAAATAATGCATCACCAATATCCTTATTATTGACTAATCCATTCAAATCTTCTTGATTACTTCTTTATATTCTTAGACTCATTATCTCGATTGATTGGCGTCAGAATGGTCCTTTTAAAACTCTTTTCATTTTTTTAGTTCTTAGTTGCCCCTATATTTTTTTCTTATTTTTGGGGATACTTCTCACACTGTAAAGAAAAATCAACCATTATTCTTGTGATCGAGTTTAGAAATCATAAGTTACCTCTTAGAAAGTCTTAATTTGCCTATCGTACTTATATTGTTTTTGTGGGCCTAACTAACACTTCTTTCTCTTTTTTACTCTTTTTATAAGTCCTAATTTTTGCCTAGAAAGCCCATTTTGGATTTTTTCTTTAGCAGATTGGGCTCTAACTTTTGCTAAGATGCTTTATTTCAAGAAGTTTTCACACCAATGGCAGCCTAATTTTTGCTTAAGTGGTCTCAGAGGATTTTCCAACCTAATAGCCATTTTTATTGCATTTATATTTCTTACTGTGAAGAGCTTTCAATGGCATATCTTAAGTTCCTTTATCCAAGTTATTAAATTTAGGCACTTAATAATCCATAAGATCCTTATAATTTACTTCCAATTTATATTTCTTTTATGCTAATTTCCTAATCATGGAATACTTATAAAACTGAAACTTCCTTTTACAAACTTGCAACTCTATTTCTTTAAGAATTATGTGAAAGATCATAGGACTTAAGATATCATCAAATGCATAAATATGCATTAACACTTCTAATTATCTCACTTGATTTCAGTCATCATCTAGTTATCAGCTGAGGAAATAGAAATATGTGAAAACATCATATGTTACTTGATTTCAATTACCAATGAGGAAATAGAAATTTAGTCATCATCTTTCATTTCTACCCTTTTCTGCTCTCAATATCAAATTTAATGAACTTGGAACTTCCTTACTTGTCTTTGACGATACACTTTGAGGTCATATATCACCATTCATTCTTGTCAAATCTGATTGAAATATTATGATTATTTTTTAACATGCAACTAAATCATGTGAATGAGTTGGATAAAATATTATTCAAATGGAAATATAATATAGAAGATAGTAAGTGAACTTAAATATAAGAAAGGTAAAATTAAAATCATACAAGGAAAGTGGAATGAGAATACACATGTCATATTATTATAATTCTTAGAATACAATATAGATCCCATTACTCATGCTTTCTTAAATATTCGGCGAAACCTAAAGAAGCTACACTAAGGAGTTATTTCTTATATCCAGATGATTTTTGAACATTTTTACACTATCCTTTAATGATAGGGAGATTAAAAAATTCTTATTCTCTTAAAATTTATCTTCCCTTCATGATAAATGGAGTCCATGTATTCGAATCAAAATTTCACCAACTTGCATTATGGAAAGCTTGTACTTTTCTTCTAAAAGTGGTGCAATATTTAATATCATGTCCTATAACTCCGGCATGGTAGTCACACTTAGCAGTTGGATTATACCATCTTAGATAAGGAGGATTAATGATTCTTATAGGTGTTAGCCACACTAGGTGGTTTTGGGATATAAATGAAAATAGATTAGCATATAGCATAGGAATTACTTGGTTACATGCTCTTTTTTTTTTTTAACTTAATTACTTAATTGGTTTGTGGTAGTTTTATGGCTCACTTGTGTTAAAGATTTATTAGTGACATGAAAGGTTCGTTTCACACTTCTTTAGTCATGCTCCTTATCCATGGAAGTTTCTTGTTTTTTATTTTCAATACCTAACTTAATCTTCCCTTGTTTAAGTCCTTGTTCAATTCTTTCTCTAGCTAATACTAAATCTAAAAAGCTGGTGGTGGCATTAGCTACCAACATACTGTAAAACAACGCTTCCAATGTCTCTAATAAGTTTGATATCATTTCTTTTTCATTTAGAGGAGGTATTACTAGGGATGCTTTTTCTCTCCATCTTATGGCATACTCATTAAGGGTTTCTGTATCCTTTTTCTCCATCACTCGAAGGTCATCCCTACTTAATGCCAATGCAATGTTATGCTTATATTGCTCAAGAAATGAATTAGCCAATTCTTTCCAATTCCATGTTTGAGTTCTTTCTAATTGCATTTACCATTTTAAAGCTAGACCTTTTAAATGTTCCTAAAACATGTGGATCATGAGCTTCTCATCTTTAATAAATGAGGCCATTTGATTCTAATACATGGAAAGATGACTTTTTAAGCATGTTAGCCCTTCATATTTCTCAAATTCAAGGATTCTGAATTTTGGTGAAATAATTACATCAAGCACTAAACATAATTGAGTAGCATTTGTGATCCCAAAGTATTAATTCCTTTAAAAGCCTTAATTCTTTCATTAAAAAGCTCAAATTTTTCTATCATTAAGTTATCAGCATAATCCTTAAGGTTTGCTTGTGATGTACATAGAAGTGCCAGGACCTAAAA
>CANXYI011294691.1:0-12872 GCA_948208565.1 Hura crepitans | reverse complement strand
AATCCCTCTTTGACTCACTATATGCCCTAAGATTTTTCCTAAAGTTACCCTGAAGACACACTTCTTTGGATTTAGATATAGGTTGTATTCATTAATTGGCTTAAAGAACTTTTCCAATAGTTCAAAATGCTCTTCTCTCATAGTGGATTTGATCAACATCATCCACATATACTTCTACTTTTTTGTGAATCAGGTGATCCAAAATCCTAGTTGCCATCCTCTAGTAAGTAGCTCCAACATGTTTTAACCTAAAAGAAACTCCCGTGTAGCAGAAGGTTCCCTACACTATATTAAAGGCAATTTTTATCTTGTCTACTATCCTGTTTAAAATCTAATTGTAACTAGTATACCCATTAACAAAACTATACATTTTGCACATTGCCATGCTATCAACCAAAACATCTATGTGAGGTAAGAGAAAGTTATCTTTTAGGTA
The DNA here is from genome assembly GCA_948208565.1 of Hura crepitans. Taxonomy (NCBI): domain Eukaryota; kingdom Viridiplantae; phylum Streptophyta; class Magnoliopsida; order Malpighiales; family Euphorbiaceae; genus Hura; species Hura crepitans. Next base: position 12,436 of record CANXYI011294691.1, on the reverse strand, counting down.
GGCCTTATTTAGGTCCCTATAATTTATGCACATTCTAACCTTACCATCCTTCTTGGAAATAAGCACTACATTGGCTAGACAAGTTAGATTTTGTACTTCTTCTAAGAACTTGGCTTCAATCTACTTGTGCACTTCTTTTTTTTTTTTTTATCTATTTTACCTATTATGGCCTCATCCTTCTAAACTTCTACTTTACCAATTTTACTTTTGGGTATATGTAAATGGCATGTTAAGCTACTTCTCGATCAACCCCATGCATGTCTTCATAGGTTCAGACAAAGACTTTTTCATATTTTTTAATATTCTCTCAAATTTTATCCTTTTTTCAAGAGTTATATTATATGTAATTAAAATTTCTTTTATATTTTCATTAGTATCAAGATAAAATGAGGTAGTGTTGATGAAATTAATGTCAAATATTTCATGCATGTCATGATTATCATTATGCAAGATACAATTAGATGAGACATCACAAAAATAAGCAAAATTATTATTTTATTAACAAAATAAATAGAAACATCATCATCAAATAGTTCGGGAACATATAGAATTTTAGAAAAGTGTTTTAGAGGGTTTTCTTCTTCCATCTTATTCTTTCCATCATCTTGGAGCATGGTAGCAATCAAAATCTCTTCCTTAGGTTCGATTTCCATATTAGCTAGATTGGTTATAACCTCTTCATCCTAAAATTATGAAGTGGCTTTACTTTATTTGTAGCCTAATAAAACACATCATTGAAAATTTCAAACACAGGCACAATCTTCCTCTTTCTAACAACTCTCTCTGACTCTCTATAGTAGTTGACATAGAGCCTCAACCACCTTTTGTTGATGAAAGGGGGATTGGCACAACAGATCCCAAATTGAAATCTATATAGGAGTCTTATTTACCTATTTTATCACTATATCTTCTCCTTTTTCTATAAGCAGGGGAACTGGCTCTTTTTTATCTCTGATGCTACCTGATCACTTCAAGTTACTATATTGATCTTTCTTTTTTCACCTACTTTTTGCTTTGAATCTGAATCAATGTATAAGTTATAAACATATTCTTCCGGCTCGCTTTCACTATCTACAGCCCATATATCTATTAGACAAACTGAACCTTGACTTCATTCTACCCTTCTCTCTACTGCTAGATAGTCATTTCTATACAAATCTCACAATATATACCATTCCAGCAATCCTAAAATGACCATGTTAGTAGGTGGAGGAATACTAGAGTAAGCACCCTAACCCTTATATCTCCTTTCTAGATCAAGAATCTATATTGAATCAATCAAATCTTGGATTTTATGCCTTAAAATACAACAGCTATCTGCATCATGGCTTGTGTTCTAATGATGCTGATAATACAAGTTCGATCTATGCTATGGTTGCCCTTCATGTCTGAGAGGTTTATAGGGTAGAGGTTGAAGTTTCCCTTTTTTCTACAACCATTTTAGGCACTAAGATAGTGGTTTACACAAATTCGAGTAATGCCTAGCTACAGTAAAAACTTTAGCAGCTTTATCAGTCCCACTAAAACCCATTCTAGTGATCCCTCTACTACTCAAGTTCCTTCTATTATTAAACCCTCTTGAGTTCTTTTTCTATTTAGTATGCTCTTCCTCTAAATTTATTGCTATATCCTTTAGTGATTCCTAGTCTTTAGGCCCTTTTGCTTTTAATGCATCCTTCAAGTATGAGCTAGCATTCTTTATGAACATACCGATATGGTCTCTTGTTTACAACTTTTTCCTCATTTCTAAAACTCTAAACCTCTATCTTGTCAAGTACTCTATAAATATTTCATTGGGTTTCATTTTAAGTATCTTAAGATCTTTCATGTAACCTCTATATGTGTGCTACAATCGTATTGATTCATAAAAGCTTTAGTTACCTTGCCCTAGTCTTCTATTACTTTATTTTCTAATCTATGGTACTAGTCAATTGCTCTACCTTGTAGCATCAAGCAAAAATAAGCCACCTTCTACTTGTGCTAAGTTCTGTGCCCCTCATTACTGTAGCATGCTACTTAACATGGGCTCTTGGATTAGTTGTCCAATCAAACTTAAGCAACTTAGGCATTTTAAACATGGAAGGTAACACTTCTTCAGATTATGGAGTAAGCTCATTAGGATCTATCCTTTTACCCATGGTAATAAGTTTAGCCACCGCTTTCATCTTCTCCTTCTAACTTTTTCATAGTAGTATCCTTCACCCTTCGGGGTATAACTCTCTTCCCAGATTCATCTTTATAATCTTTAAGAAAATCAAACTCTTGGTTGAAATACTTAGCCTTTTTATTCTTCTCGCCTAAACTCATTACCTTTTTCTTAGTGCTAATTCCCTTAGAAATGGCAATAACCTTTTTGACAGGTGTGGCTACAATCACTTTAATAAATAGTGGTACACCATAAGTAGGAGCAACCCCAGTAATTGCCCTTAACATCATGGACATCATTTTTCTTTCAAGCTCTTTGAATTTTTGGTCCATCCTAGCTTCAAAGTCCGGAGATGAGGAATTGCCTTCCCTTATCATGTTTGTTTAATTATGAGTAGTATAAATGACTTTCTATTAGGTTATCCTTCCATCTAACCAATGTACCCAAGAAGCCCATGGATCTATGATGGCTTCAATATAAAGGGTTAGAAAAATGAATGAGATACACATGGATGTATGAAATGTAAATGCATGTTAATGTGTACAACAACAAACACAAGGGAGAGGCTTCCAACTTTATCACTTCCCAAACACGAGGTTAACAATCTCTTTTCCAAGAGGGCTTACCCTTGGGACATCGAGGGCCCTAACAAGTTTGAATAATGAACAATAAATGAGTGAACATTATTTCTCTCATATTTAAAAGAGTGTATAACAGATGTTTGGCCAATATATATTGGATATGTTTAATCAAACCAAAATGCAAGCTCTAGCCCATTCCTGTTAGAAAAGGCCTAATGGGATTGATAGCATTTTAAGATGATTAAGCCATATTTGATGTATATTAGCCAATATAGCACACAATGCATCGTTAACTAGGGTACCTATGGGTAGTTGCTATTGCACATTACATGGGCTCACGGTTAGGTCTCACAAGTTATAGTCATCCAAGCATGGTACTTTCACAACAGGTCTATCTCGTCATGAGCATATGATCAATTGGTTCACCATTTCATATGCCTTATATGTATAAGGCTTGGTTTTGATGTAACAATCTTTCAAATTAAATGAAAATGGGTTCATGCTTCAAAAATGACATCAAGGTGAGAAAGGGACACCTAACTCATTCTAAGGCTCTAACATGAAATGTAGTTTTGAAAAAAAATAATATTATAAATTCAAAACATGAGGTTCCATATTAATTTAAGGTATTTTCAGAGCATGGTCTCATGGTATCCCCAGTGGAGTCACCATTATTCATGTCCCCTTTCACTTTCATTGGCAAGTAAAATTAAAATAACTAAGGACTCAACATAAATCTCACTCCTTGAGTGTTGAAAGACAAGAAGTAGGTTTGAGGAATCGCAAATCATTCCTACTTAATTAGCCTAGAAAGAGTGAGTTAGGCACCACAAGTAAGAGTCGCCACCTAACTGAAGTTAGGAAATACCTTATAGGGCCAAAACTAAAGCGGTTCATAACCTTACTCTTATTTATACCACAAGTTAATACAAAATTTCAAATTGAATTTGCAATATTATCCTTTTCATTCAAGTAGGTTTTAGGCATAAAAACAAATCACATATTCACATAATGGAATAATAATACATATTTATAGAAATAAATAAAATGCTTTAAATTAAAGACTTCCATACATGAAATGGTGCAATTGATTTTTTTGAGAACTTTGGCTCTCACATGCTTATTTTTGGAAAGTGGATTTTTATTATTTATGACTTTTATTATGGATAAATTAAAATCCATTTTTATTAAGAAAACACTGATAGGTATAAAATGGTTCAGTGACTAAATTAATTATTTTGAGAACTTTAGGTCTCACACAATTATTTTTAGAAAATGGATTTTCATTATACATAAAATTGTGTGGTTGATTATTTTGAGAACTTTGGTTCTCGCATGCTTATTTTTAGAAAATGGATTTTTATTATTTGTGTCTTTTATTAAGGAAAAATCAACTTCTATTTTATTAGTAAAATAACAACTAATTAGGTGTAAAATAGATTAATTATTTTTTATGGCATGCAAAAATCATTTTCCTACCTATTACAACTTACATAGAATATACAAGGAAATAATCAGACTAAAAAAAAATTAAATGAAAATCACCTAAAATACATTTTAACCCAAAAATAAAGTAAAAAAAATTATACGAAAAGTGCTTAAAATTCAATTTAGTGATGTAAGCATGGAATCACATCGAAAATGCCTAAAATACAAATTCATCAATATTTAATAAAGAGAACAAGTAGGAATATTAAATCAATCACAACACATCAAATAACTCGTACCACAACAAGATCAAAACATTAGAAGCAGAAATAAATGGTTGAATAGTAAAAAAGATACATAAAATGAAAAAGACAGATCATTGCAAAAACATCTCAACAACAACAATAATATAAAACCCATGAAATACAATAACAGCAACAATAATAATACACATATATATAGATTTGATAAGTTACCATACCTAAATAGTAGGTGGATAAAAGGAAAACTAAAAAAAAAGGAAGAGAAAAAAAAAAGAAGAATCGATTGGCTCACCTTGTATAATTGCCTTCAAGAAGAAAAGATCTCAAAAAGACAGAACCCATAGAGAAAAATCTTTCATAATACTAAAAAATGGTGTTTAAAGAATATTTTTTGCTTTCTTTAAAGTGTTTTCCCTAGAGCTAAGAGAGAGAAAATCCATATGAATTTTATATTTTATACACAAATCCCAAGGTGCCAAAATGGGCATTTCAAGGAGTGAAACAACCGTTTTGAACAAAAATGGCTATTTTGAGAATCAAAATGGTCATTTTGTTGATGGGGTGATGTGTATAGATTTTATCTTCTTTGGAAAAAGATGTCATTTTGTTGAGGCAAAATAGTCATTTTAGACATGTATAAAATGGCCATTTTGTGGCAAAAAAGGCCATTTCACCAAGGCCTAAAACATCTATTTTAAAGCAAAATGACGTCGTTTTGCCTGAAGGCTAGAAATATGTAAAAATACAATTTTCTTAATTTTAGAACTTTATCTTCTTATTCAAATACTCTATACCACAAGGATTTTTCACTCCCCACACTCCCCATGGTGTCAATGTTGGGCATTGAGGTTGGGACGACTATAAAGGACTATTTTTTTCTTACATTTCGTGTCACACCATTAGAGTTTTTAAGCCGGGCAAAAACCTTTTGTTTTTAAAGTTTAAAGAAAATTTTTAGATCTTTGGACTAGATGTTAACATCCTCATTCCTTAGAACTTAATCCTTTTCCTTATTATTAAGCAATCTAAACATAGGAGCCCTAGAAACCCAATCTTTATAGTTACCATATTGTAAATGTTCATTAACTTCTTTGTTAAGAATCCTTTGAATTGTCCCTATAATAGGATCTCATAACATCACCCATGTATTAACTATTCATATGGGCATTCCATACAAGACATACATAACATGACCATGCATTAGCATTTGAAGAATGAGCACATCATATATCATCTTAGATTCTTATAGCCTTATGCATACATAAATATTGCATACATCTTGTAAATATATATATATATATATATATATATATTCCTAGAACCATCCATACTTCTTTATATGTATCTTCATATGTGTCTTTTCATATAAGATTTGACACCCCATACTAGATTCCTAAAGTAACGTAATAAATGGTGCACTTTTCACTAGGTCACCCATTCTAAAATTTCCCCTAAGATCATTTGTTTAACTTTTACCAATGCTGCACTAGATCATTCTATCTGACTCTAAAATCACTTTAGTCAGTTACTATAACCCATCTAAATTAGTATTCATAGGGTTCAATCATTATAGAGGAAATCTAATAACACTTTAGTACCACCTAAAACTCTAGCAGCATATCGACTGCCCAGGTCCTATCCCAAAATTTTAACAAGCCTATTTGACACTTCTATAAACATTTCACAACACCTAAACCCATCTAGTCCCCTATTCTTAGCCTAACATCAGCTTAACACACATCAAATCAAGCCTCAAGCCATAGATAAAATATGCATATATAGAGCCTCAAGCTCACATCAACATCAAACATCATAGTTGAACATACATACACAAGAAAATATGTAGGACTACTTAATTACATTCACAGTTTAATGCGTACTCATAACATAACATATATAGAGTTTAAAATCATGGTTTCTGTCCAACTTCATCTAAGTACATGGATATCAAAACTCTATAGTAGTGACTTCTTATTCCTTCATAGTTATCCTTTCAACTCTCATCGGCACACTTCACGAGGCAAGATTTCACTATGGGTTACCTGCGCACCAAAATAGGTACGTTGAGTATACGAGATACTCAGTGATGAACTTAAAGCATTTTAACCATGGCATTATGTCATTTCATACTAGTGTAATCTAATGACTGGTTTTTACTTCATTATGTAATTTAATTACTCACTAGGGTGCCAAATTACAAAAATACCTTTAAGGTATTTATAAGGTCTAAAATAGTATTTTTGACTCAGATAAATTATTTAAAGTAAGTATTATTACTTTTAATATGCATACTTTGCAAAAATGACTTTATTTGCAACATATGTGAAAAATGACTAAAATGCCCTTTTCATTGAATTTTACCAATTTCTTAAGAAAAATCATTAGTCTATGCTTTTAAACTTTATTTTTCCATAATTATCCTAATTATGACTTAATTTAATTCACTGACCCAACTAGGAAGATGACACTTAAAAACACTGGATCTAGAGGGAAAAATAAACTAGTGCAATGATCCCTATTCTAGATTTACGTCGCTATGCCGACATGCATGCCATAATAGAGATTAGCCATAGCCTTTCTAGACACAAGTAAAAAGTAGCTATGTGACATAATAGAGATCAGCCTGTAGGCCTCCCTAGCCATAAATAATCATTATCAATAACTAAGTGACATAATGGAGATTAGCCCGTAGGCCTCTACAGCCACCAAAAACACCATTAACATCTAGGTGACATAATAGAGATCAGTTCGTGGACCTCTCTAACCACCAAAAGAATTACTGCTTGAATAATAGACACTAGCAACTGCAATACCCTAAGCTAACTAGTCAACGTATCTAGTGGGTGTCTAACTAATGGGCTAAGTAGCTCAATTTAAGTTCATTTATTAACCAAAAATATTCTTATAATATTTAAGTTTAAAAAAAATAGTTAAAAATTTTATCTCATACTTTATTTTTTTAGCCTGGCTGGTATAGCCATATTTTGGCTCTACCAGGTAAAATTCCATCAGGAAAACAAAGTCTACTATGACAAAAAAAATCAAGGTGTCATATGTTATGATTTATCATGCCATTTATACTTAGAAATTTAATAGTTTCTATCTAGTGACAATTTTGGTTTAGGTACTAGTTAACTGGACAGTTATAGGTCATTTCAATCACTTTTCAAGTCTTCAATGTCCTTTTAATTACATTTCTAGGCTCAAAGCCAACTATAAGTGGGCCAATTTTTAAGCCAACTATGAGGCACAATAGCCAAACATGCAAAGGTCTCAAATCTAGCCACATAAGGCATAAGCAATAGTGCATTTACATTACACACTTCAAGCTACTTTTAGGTGCTTATTTCTAGCCTTAGCTACATGATTTAGTCCAAATTCTCTTTATTCATTTCAAAGACAAATTTTCAAAGTGTATATTATGATATCAATATGTCATATACTTAATTAATTTTATAGTCATTTCATGCCAATAATCAAGCTATTATAATGTACTTAACAACCTTAAATTTCATGCAAACATGCCATGACTAAGCTCCTAGGTACTTAAGAGAAAATGGGCTAAATTTCCATTCTTTTTCACATGATATCTATATATAATCATATCAACATGCCATGAACACAAATATACTCATAAACATCTCATTTCAAGCCAATAGTGCTAAGTTACAAAGCAACCTTCATAGGAATCCCTCATGATAGCTCACGGCCACAAGCAAGAATACACACCATTTCAATACTTTACTACAAGATAGAAATGTCATCTATACATACAAGCCATAAACACCATTATACTCACATACACCTATTTCAAGCCACTTCCCATATGTTATGAATCATCAAACATAAAAATGCAATAAAAGCAACTCTCGGGTATAACACATGGATGGCATATTTCATCACGGTTTCCAACCCTAATTGCCATAGTCATGATTCCAACATACCAAGAAGTTTTGAATTCACATTCTAGGCATTTTATAAGCAAATCAAGCACCCATATCTATCAAAATCAACAAGGAAATAAAGCTACATTCTTAAGTTCTTTGAATCACATCTCCTTAAATCACTAAGTGTCCACTTAATCAACATTACCAAAGAGGAAAATCACTCCTAACTCAATATTCTAGCCACCTCAAATCATTATTCAATATCCTAGGCACCCTAGCACATGATGAGAAGGCTTAAAGTTCACTTACTTGTGATGGAGTCCCTTAGATCTTTAAAATTTACACACTAGCCAGTAAGTAAAAGTGACTTTTCTCTTCCTCAATGGGCCTCTAAATGCCATCACCCAGATGTTAGCCATGGTAAAAATTTAAAAATTAGCCAAAAATTCCAAGAAAAGGAAGAGAAATAGCCATAGATTCACCTTTTAGTCATGGTTCTAGACTGTATGAACCAATCAAATTATTAGATTTTTATCTCCTAAACAAAAAATCCTTTCTGCTTGATTCTTATTCCTCATGGTGCCTAACACACAAGAGAAAATTTAAGAACTGTAATATCTCCATTTGGTAGCCAGAGTAGAAAGTTATGGCCAATCTCCTCCCTTTGTGGCGTTGGTAGGAGCAAAGAATGGAAAAGAATGGCTTTTGTTCATTCCAAGTGGAATTCCACTTATCAAATAATTTTTGCCACTTGGCAAGTTTACTCAGCCACTTGGCATGTTATGGGCCCCATCTTAACATGTTAAAGTTGTCCTGAAACTTCTCAAACCATCTTGATTTTTGTGGCAAATTTTGAAAAGTAATTCATCGAACCTCAGAAAATTACACCATTTATTTTAAAATTCCTTTTTTAATCCATTCTACCTGCTTGTAAATTTTTGTGGCCAAATTCCACTGATAGGGCAATTTTTAGATAGGTTCAATTTACATGCCATCCTAAAAAATTATTAGAATTTGCAAATGACCTTTAATTCCAAAAATTCTTTCACTATTGGACTCTGTAATTTTTGAGCTTTAGGGTCCAATATTTTCAAGTCTGTCCGAGCATATCCTGGGTCAATCGTAGCTAGAAAAATTTTTATTACCCCAAGGGATAGCTTTTAGTCCAAAATGAATTATTGGTTTTGCTAAATTTTTAAATTTTGCTCTTTTCATCAAATTAAGGCCCCTTAAAGTTTCATGACCAATGTTACTACCTAGATCCACATGTAAGTGACTCGGCACCTCTTATGCACTTCTCAAACATGATGGCATTGTTCATGGAGCCTCGGAACATAGGTGTTACATTTTTTCCCCTCTTAAGAAAATTTTGTTCTTAAAATTACCTAAAGCAAATAAAGTAGGGTACTGAGCTCCCACTTGCTCGTCTAGCTCTCAGGTAACTATCACTATATCTTTATACCTCCGTAGCACTATAACAGTGGTTTGGATTTATCTCTACAACTATCTCATTTCATGAGCCATACTCTACACTATTTTTTCATTATAACTTATATCTAGTTGTACCTTAATAGCTATCATTAGATTCACACATAATAGATCTGATCCGTACCCCTTGAGCATAGAAACATAAAAACATTGTGTGTTGTTGTAACTCAAGTGGTAGTACAAGCATGTATGCTAGAGGTCCAACCCTATTACTATTCTCATAGGGTCTGATAACCTGGGACTTAATTACCCTCTTCCCTAAACCTCTACACTTGTTTCCTTAGAAAAACCCCCAGAACACTTTTTCTCTAACTAAATATTCAGTAGTTTCCTACTTCAAGTCATTATAGTCTTTTTTTTATTAATTTCACCTCTCTTCATCCTTTTCTAATCAAATCCATTCTAAAGACTTTCTTCCTTTAACTTCACTCTAATACAAAGGGTTCTGTATCACCTATCATATGATGCCTCATATGGGTCCATTTCTAAACTATACTGGTTCTTACAATCATAGGCAATCCTTGCCAAAAATATATGTACATATATATATCAGTTAACCATAAGCTTACTAATACCATCTCACAACATATAATTAGCTATCTATATCACCCTTTTTAACTATCCATCAGATTGAGGATGATAAATTAAGTGATAAGTTAGCCTAGTGCCTAAAGCTAATTGCAGCTTCTTCCAAAATCTAGAAGTAAAACAAAGATCTCTTTTCATATGATAGTCACTAGCAAAACATGAAATCTAATGGTCTCATCACCATATAGTCTAGCCAACCTATTTAAGAACTAACCCATCCTAATTGGGTAACTTGAACTATCTTAACCATCTGTTAGCAATTATCCATGCAACATTCTATATACCTTTGGTTAGTTGTAAACCCATTACAAAACTTAGAGTTAGCTTTTCTCATTATCACTCTAGTATAGCTATAGAATATAATAATTCAGAAGGATTTTGATGCTTAGCTTCTATTTATTGGCATGTCAAATACCTGATATCATCTTCCACCATACTTCTTTCCATACCAAGCCATTAATAACTAAAATTTCTAAGCTTAAAAATTTTTTTCCTCCCAACCTACATGAAATGTAGAGCCTCTTGAATTTCCTTAATCCTTTGCACCCCAAATCCTTGTACAAGATATGCATGAGCTATTTTGATAATTCAACTACTTACTAACTATCAACTTAGACCCTGTGGTCTTCCCTTCTTTAGCTTTGCTAATTATCTGAACCATCTACTTGTCTCTCGTCCGATTCTCTTCGATTGGCTATCCAAAATCTGACTTTAATTACAATTCAGCCATTACTACCTCTTCTATAGTGAATAGTAACCTGGCATTCATAGCTCCCTAGGTCACCATAGATTTTCTTATACTTAGCATCTACAATCACATTGGCTTTCATTGGTAGGTAGTCAATTAGGCAATTATTATCCTGAATCAACTCTATCTAGCTTCTCTATCTCAGGTCCCTTCTCTTCAGTAAAGGAATACTTCAAGCTTTTATGATCTCTGCCTATATAGCATCCCTCTTTACACTGATAATGCCTTCACTTGTTTCAGAACAACCACAATGGCAACTAGCCCCAAATTAGGGGTAGAATAATCCCTATCTCATGGCTTGAACTATCTTGAAGCACAAGCCACCACCTTTCCATCCCACATTAACATCTAACAAGCCATTCAGTGAAATATCCTTGTACATAACAAAGTCCTTACCCTCTTTAAGTTGAATCAGGATAAGAGCCTCTATCAAGCTCTATTTCAATTTAGCAAAACAATCTTGACATTGATTATCCCACACAATTTTCACATCCTTTCTGGTGAATCCAGTTAAAGAAGTAACAATAATAGAAGTACTCTTACAAATCCTTTGTAACATCAACTACGCCAAAAAAAATTTCTCATCTTAGTTATATTCCCAAAGGGTTTCAATTCCAACACTGCTTACCTTTATGGAGGCCAATTCTAACTCTCTTTATTAAAACTAGGTGGCCTAAGGAAAAACTTCATCCTTCTAATTCAAAATTATTAAGTTAGGCACACAACCATCTTTCTTTTAGGCTCTGTATCACAACCCTCAGGTGTTGTTCATACTATTTTTAGTTCCTAGAGCACACCGAAAGATCATCCAGGAACACCATTATCATTGGACTACATAAAATTAAAAGCTTTGCCTATTGCAATCCATAAAACTGCTAAGGCATTAGTAAACCCCAATGACATCATCAAGGACTCAAAATGCCCACACTGGGTTCTAAAAGCAATCTTAGTAACATTAGCTTCCCTAAATCCTCAGCTGATAGTATCCAAATCTCTTATCAATTTTAAAAGAATGAAGATTAGCCTCTCTCAAATGATTAAGGACACTATGCACCCAGACAAGGGATTTGGATTCTACACAATCACTCTGTTCAAATACCTTTAAGGTAATGCATAATCTAAGTGACCTATCTTTCTTTCTTATAGATAGCTTAGACACTCACTGAGAAATTATAATGGGTTTGATAAAATCCTTATCAGATAGTCCTTATAGCCATATTCTCAATGCCTTTATTTCAATAGATGCTATCTTATAAAGAATAATAAGCATTGGAGTAATACCAGGATGCACCTCTACTTCAGAATCA
>CANXYI011294567.1:0-10588 GCA_948208565.1 Hura crepitans | reverse complement strand
ATGGGTTTGATGAATAGTGCCACATATTTGTTAGAGGTGTTCTCTATTTGATCAAACATTTTTCTAAGGGTCTTTGTAGGTTATATAAGATAGTTGTAAGGTTAGATTGATTTTTGGTTGAGTGCTTGATTTTATATGGATTTTTTATTTATGGTATGTTCTATTGAATGTTAAGAAAGAGGGAGCTAGCAAGAGTAAAGACAAGAAGAAGGTTTAAAGGCCTTTGAAGTTGTGTAAATAAGATCAAAAGTAAGTCTATTCAAATTTATATATGTTGTGTGTATGTATTCTAAAGTTAAAGTGTGTGTGATGCTTATATTGTTAATGTATTTTGCATTAAATGGTTTGTAACAAGTATGTTTGATGTTAGAAGTTGGTATAGGTATTAAATGATGCATTAAATATGAAGAAATGAATAGAATTAGTTGCTTTCATGAGGGGGCTAAAACATATATTACTTATGTGTAATGTGTATGGTTAATGTTTTTATTGCATTGTATGCTAGAGATTATGAAATGTGTAGTAGGATTATAAAGAAATTAGATGTATGTTGTGACACCCACAATCCAATCTACTCAACAAACTTTAATAGAGAGCATATGCATAACCATGTTATCCGAACTAATACCTCTTAACGTATTAAAATGTGTTTTTATTTATTCTTAATAAAATGCTTTATTTATGAAAATAAATGTTAATAAAAACTTTTCAAAAACTTTATTTTAAAACTAATTTAGGAATCCTCATGTCAAAAATCCAATAGCATAATTGCTATACTAGACACTATCGCAAATATGAATAGTAATCTATAATGAAAACAAACACTTTTATAACATTTCAAACCCAAACTGCCACTTCTATGATCCTCTGATCACTCCATATTAGTCAACAACACAAATCACAATCTCAACCTCAAGTAGAGATATCATGCAAGCTTAGAACAATTTAAATAATTTAATTAAGGTTACAAAACCATAAATGGCCTTATATTTACCTTACATCACAGTTTAGGCCTACTGCTCAAGATACACAATTTAAGAGAGCTTCTTTTTTATACATTTCATAATCTAGTTATACAATAGAACTATACCAAAATAGTCTTTGCTAGTAGTCTTGATGGTACGAGGCTTTGGCTTAATTATTATCCTTACCTACACATCACAAAGAAAAATAATACACTAAGCAATAACTTAGTGGTGTAGTCAAAATAACTTTTATAATAATGCCATACCATTATTGTACCTCATCATAAAAACATAAAAAAACCTAGTCCATGATATGTGTAATCTAATTCATAACATGCATATATGCTATAACATAATAAACAAAACATAAATGACATGCTAACATGAAAATCACATTATACATACATGCTTAAAGATACACATTATCAATGGTAAAATCCATATTCTTATTCCAGTAAGTTTATTTTATCATGCCAATATTAAGAGAACACATATCCTATGTATAATGGGGGTGGACAGCCAATATGACCTCTATGAACATAAAGGTCCATCTACTAACGTGGATTTAAAGATCAAACATAGCATGAGACTTAAAGGTTAAGCATAACAAGAGTCTAAAACTGAGCATAGCATGAGTCTAAGGACAAAACATAGCTTGATAGCCAATATGACCATTTATAAACCCCAAGTTTATATACCAATGTGGATTCAAGATAAAAAAAATATAAGCTTACGGGTTAGACATTTAGTGGATTTGTACACTTAACCAATGTCAATGAAGGCATCGAAGTACCCTAGCAGCTACTATAAAAACCCTTAGTTGATAGGTCAACCTATTTGAACTAGGTTGCTACTGATATGGATGATTAACCAATTTATTTTAGTTACACCATCTTAATTAAGATTAAAATAGCTTATAATTACTTAGCTTTAGCCAATTAATGATTAAATTGAAAATTTGTGTTATTACTCTTATTTCTATGATTAAGCATATTGTTTCATGCAAAAATCACATATTAAATCATAATTCATCATCATCTACTCATAAATGCATTATCAACAGCTCAATGCCTTTATCATGATCATAACATACATGTGATCATGTATCATCCATTACATGCTTAGCATAATACATATTCATGAATGGACATGTAATAAGGCTATTAAACCACTAAACTTCTAAGCATATATAATCCACCTTTTTTATATCATATACATGCATCACTTTAATTTCTATCCATCACTATACTTAAAACCTTTATTTCATGCCATATGCATATGACACATGGACATGTATGCATAATATTCATTTGGCCTACACACTAAAAGCATCATTTTCATACATTTGTCATGACTTTCACACTTTATGTAAGATGTAGAGCCATACACATTCACATAGCCATTTATCCATAAGATAAAACGCAAATCCTATATATGTTCATCAATTCACTTTAAGCCACAATAACTAGCATGCATTATATGACATAAACATATGCATAAACACATATGGCCATTCAACTACTATACCAAAGCCCATATTAACATGGATCAAACCACATTAAAGGCATCAATTCACATAATAACATCTTAAAACATGATTTAAATGCCAATTAACATCATACATAATCATTTCTATTTAAGCATACATGTGTATATAATTACACATATTAAGGCATTAATGAAATGGCACAAATTAGATTGATTACACTTACTTCTCAAAGTCAAAAAGCTTTACAGAGCTCAATGACACCTTTCTAATCCCTTTATCACAAGCCATCTCCACTTTCATCATTATCCATAATAGGCTCAATATATAAAAATTTGTATAAAATAAATGAAAGCATAAACATATCCTTGGGCACCTAAGGAACATGGGAAAAATGTCAAACTTCAATAAAATCTTGCTTGATTAATCTCGAGTTACTATTCATCAAAAAGGAAAACTGAGCTTTCTCTTTGATTTCTCTTGAAATTTACAGGAGGATTAATGTATATAAGCTATAGTGGTGTAGAATTAAGCCTTAGATAGAAGAAACAAGCTTAAAAATGGTAAAAGGGAAGTAAAATTGGCTCTCTTGTCCCCTTGAATGGCATCAGTCGATTAGTGTTAAAGGAGAAAGAAAACTATTCCTCCTTAGACCCTTTCATACCTTTTTTTAGCCATTTTTAGTCTCATTTTTTATATATGAGATAACAATAAAATCATATTAAATAAAACCTCAAAAGCCCTTAAAAACCCATGATTAAAAATTAAGAAAAATCGATTAAAATGTAACTTTTATATTACCCAATTTTTGTAAAAATACTTCTCAGTCTCTAAAAATTTCAATTCTAATGCCAATAGGCTAATTGGAATTTTTGAGTATCAGGTTGTATTAATCTCAAAATTTTTCAAACAACTTTCTAATACTTTACAGTTTAGCTAAAAATAGGTCACTGTTTATGTAACACTACTATAATACTTAACTATATTTTTTGACCACCTAAACGACTTTATTTTGACTTTAAATTTCACCCAAAATTATGTCATAATTAATACTTCCATTTAGTAAGATTAGTGTGACATGACCTCAGGAAAAACTATTCACATCTTGAGAAGTACTATTTATAACATTGGGATTTTTTAGGCATTACATTTCTTCCCCTTTTAAGAAAAAATTCATCCTTGACATTACCTAGTTCAAATAGCTAAGAGTACTGCTCTTGCATTTGAGCTTTTATTTCCTATGTTGCCCTTTTTATCCTATGGTGTTTCTAAAGAAATTTTGCTCGTAGTACCATCTAATTTGACAACTCTTTGACCTCTCTAGCCAAAATCCTGACTGTTTCTTCTTCATAAGATATGTCTGGGTTAACCTTAACCTCTTCCATTGACAAAATATGCATTAGATCCAATTTGCATCCTCAAAGAGTAGACACATGGAAGATATATTGCATTTGCTAATATTTTGATGGTAAAGCTTTTTTATAGGCTATTGGCCATTCATGTTTTGTGTGACACTCATAAGTTGATGCTCTATGAACGGTACCTCTGAGGCATAGAAAGTGTGCTTAGAGTGTCGAGTCACCTTCATAAGGTTTGAAAAGGGGCATACTGGTCATGAAACTTTGATTGGCCATCAAATGATGAAAATTGCTTAATTTAAAAATTTAACAGAACCAATAAATTATTTTAGGCCAAAATCTAGTGTGCCAAAAGCTCAAATGCACTTAGGCCAGGAATGACTCAAGACGTGCCTAGATAAACCTAAAAATGTCATACACTAAAGGTAAAAAATTCTCTTGAGACAATTGGTGAAGGAATTTTAATTTTTTGAGATCATTTGGTAATTTTTTGGTATTTTTTTATTTTATTAATTCTCAAGAGTTAATTAATTGACCTGCTGAAGGAATTTGGCTGTGAAATTTTATGAGGCCCTAATATATCAATCAAGGATTTTTAAAAGAAACTCAATAATTTTTAGTGGCCAAATGAATTTTAAAAAATTTCTAAAATTTCAGATAAAACTAAGCATATTTTGGATGCTTAAGTGACACATGTCACCACCCAAGCCATCCTAACTCCACTATATAAAGCCCACTTTGCCACATGTATAGCCATTTGGCCAAAACCACTCTACCTCACCTTTTATACTCATTTTCTCATCTCCATTTTGTGATGCCACTCCTACCAGAATTCCTCTATTTCTACCACTAGCCACCATGAATTCCACCCCATTCCTTCACTAAAAATCACTTTAAGTAGTTATGAATTAATCCTTGAAAGTTTGGGACACCATTGTTGCTCATAGAAATAAAAAAGAATACTCAAGTCTAAGTATACATAAAGGGTAGCTTGAGAATTCAATTTTCATGTTTAAGTGGTTCCCTTAACTTTTTATTCTACTTCTAATGGGATTTCATCATTCTAACACCATCCATGTTTTTAGATTTTTAATTAAAGGCATGTAGAATTTTTCATGAATTTTCTAAGCTAGTTTAAGGTGTCTATAGCCTAGGGAAATAATGGTGTGAAACAAGGCAAATAAAGGCTCTATTATGTAGAAAAGGCTTCTAAGGTGTAATAGGTATGTGAATTTGATTTAATAAAAGCATGCCATATTGATTTTGCTTATAAATTACCTTTATTTGCTATATGGAAATGGCAATTTGAACATGTATAGTGCGGAAATTATTGATACAATGAATGGTTGGCAAGGCACAAGAATGTGGTAGATATTATGATACATGATATGTAAGACATGGAAATAAGTAATAGGTTTATGTAATTAATGATAATATGTATGAATAGGGATAGTATATGGTGTGGCTAAGAGGTATATTAAAGTATTTCAGCATGTGAACTATGTACAATGTATATATGTATTGTATACTTGGTAGAAAATGGCATATGGGGTATATATGTGCATATGTGTGTGATAAAATTTGTAAGAAAATGTAGGTATGGTAATGAACATGATATGGCTAAGGCATGTATGTGTTGTGTCATGGCATGGCATTATTGATATGTTATATGAGCATGTGTGTGCATGCTAAGATTATGGTATATAATATGTATGTGTTTTGAACTATGGAAAAATACATGTGTATGACCATAAAAAAGTTATAGCTAAGAGGTATGTAAGCCACGGTAGGTATGGTAAGTATGGTATGTTATGAGGTGTGATGTGCATGAACGACATAAAATCATAGGCATGTGATATATGACGTGGAATTGGCATGAAATAGGTAAAACCATGTATGGAAACATGGCATGTAATATGACAAGTTAATGTAAGAAAAAGGTATTAAGAATTGGTGTAAGAAATGGCTTAAAAATTCGCTTGTAAAGCATATATAAAAGCGTCCTATAATGGCATGAAATAAAACATCAATTATGGACTTTGTGTACTTGAATTTAAAGGCAATGTGTTGCCATTGTTATTGCTTTATTTGGTTAAATGGAATGAAAGTAGTTGTGGCTTAGAATGGCATGCCAATGTGGCTTGAATTGGCTTGGGAAAATGCCTAGTAAATAGTGGAAAATAACCCGTAACAATGTATTAGAAAAGTAGCAATGACCCGTAACTATCATATAAAATGTATGTATGAGAATGACACATAATGTGACCTATAATAGATTTATAATAGGGCTTGAATTATAATATGGAACTAAGCCTAAAGAGGACTTGTGAATGCCTAAGTAAAGGACTTAAAATCACCTTTTTTAAAAATTAAACCTATAACTTTTAGGTAATAAAACTAACCTGTAACTGTTCGACTAAAATTGGACTGTAGAAATTAAATAATAATTATCTATGATTGAGTTATAAATATTCTAAAATGATGATTGATAATAAAATAAACAAAGATAAGAGGTTGTTTGTAATGCATGTGCATTAGGCCTCTGTGAATAATGCCTAGAGGTCAAAGAAGTGTGCCTAGGGTGCTAGGTCACTTGCATGTAAACTGAGGCAAGGACACTAGTCCTGAAACTTTGAAGGGCTTTAAAATGATGAAAAAGGCAAATTTTATGAATTTAGCTAAACTAATAATTCATTTTAGACTGTAAGATATTGATCTATGCAATAAAAATATTTCAAGCTGAGAATGACTCGGGATGTGCCGGGATGGACCTGAAAATATTAGACCCTAAAGTTCAAAAATTCCACTAAGTCAATGGGTGGATGAATTTTTGAATTCTGAGGTCATTTGTAAATTCTCATAATTTTTGAGGTTGGCATGCAAATCGAGGCAATTTGAAAACTATCATATTGATTAAATTTGGCCGCAAAAATTTACGAGAATGTAAAAGGGATTAAAATAGGAATTTAAAATTAAATGGTGTAATTTTTTAAGGTCTATGTGAATTTTGGTCAATTTATAAAGTTCTATAAAAAATTGAACCATTTTGAGATTGTTTGAGAGGTCGTAGAACCAACCTATCCCATGCCAGCTAGCTTAAGGGCCATGACATGTGGCAAATTACCTTGACAAATGGAAAAGTCCACTAACAAAGAAAAAAATTTGTTCCCTTTAGTTATCTAGAACCAAAGCCACCTCTGCCCTTAAGAGCCATTTTCACTCCTTTTCTCCAACCATATTTGCAATCTCTCACATTCTAAATTCAATTTTGGGTGTTAGGGACCTCAAGGAAGAAACAACACTGGAAAAAGAGACTCCATTAATTAATTAAATTTCATTGAAGTTCCTTGGACAAAAGTTATCCAGCAAGCATTCAAAGTTGAGTTTCTTTGCTTTTCCTTTAGTTTTTATGGTGATTTTTTGTTGGAATTGGATCCTTGTAAGGCCTAAGGACTAAGAGTGAGTGTGTGAATTGTGTTTGAGGTGAATTAAGGAAGAAAGGGCTTGAAGAAGGGTGGAGGAACCATTAAGGAAGGCTAGATGACTTATGGGATTGAAGGTTTCAAAGGTATTCTTTAGCAAGTAAGTGAACTTTAGTATTAGATTCATGCCATTTGAGCTTTAGAGAGCTAAACATGTGTTTTTGGATTGATTACCTTAGTGTTTAGTTGATGGCACATCAGATTTGAGTGAGATTGTTTAGGATGACGAGAAATTGGGCATTGAAATAGGTATTATTTGATGAGAATAGGCTTGTCATAAGTGAAGTCCTTTGTTGGTTAAGAGGTGAGGGAAGTTTTAAGGGTTGTTTAATTAATGTTAAGGGTGCTAATATTGGTTTTGATATCAATAGTGTCATTAGTGATGTGAGTATGACTAGTAAGTTATATGGTAGGTATGAAAGGTATATGCATGCGAAAGGTTGCCATGTAAATTTATGTGTGTGTACATTGAGTAATTAAATGAAACAATGGCAGTCAAGGCTTTTAAATGAATGATTATTTATAAATGTATCTTATAAGCTAATTTACTTGTGGACGAATATGATATGTTAGTGATTAAGCCAGGTATTAGGCTTACTTCATATGAAATGGTCAATTGGCATATACAATTGTCTTTAAGGCATGTGAAACTATTAAGTGACATGACAAGTAGTTAGCTTGACCAATACATGTATGATTGTAAAGTAGGCAATGTCTGAGACATGTGCCTAAGGTAATCCACCTCAATTGGGATGAAAATATATCTATATGTGTGCAAACATGATTAAGATTATGTAAAAACATAGGTTGTGTAAGAAATATGGAAAACAATGCATGATCATAGCTTGCATATTAATATATCCGAGAGCAATATTTGTGGAAATATAAGGAAACCTTTAAGGAATTGCATTAAATAGATTGGCACTATGAACCTTAACATATTACACACAATATGGTTAAATTTACTTAGCTTAAATTAGACATGGATATGGGACAATTATGATACACATGAATGCTTGTTAATAAACCTTAAGTGAATGCTTAATATTTGAATGGAAACCCAAGTTAAATGGCCTAAAAATGGACTTAAAGTAGACATAAATTGTATGTGTGAAATAGACCTCAAAATGTGCCTTTAAGGACTATATTATGGGATTGACTATTATGACTATAATACCTATGCTTTGGCCTAGTGATTGTATGGCTTAAGACCTATGAACATTGTGAAAATAAAAATGAAAACTACACTGGAAAAATATTAAGAAAGAACCCAGAATTGGCTATTGAAACTTGATGAAATGACTTATAACTATCCAATTTTACCATTACCTGAATAAAAAATATTACTGGATAGTAAATGATAATTACATAAGAAATAAGTATGAAGTAAAATGAAGCATAATATAACTTGAATATTGGCATCCATGGAACTGAAAATAAATGTTAGAATTTTACCCGGTATAGCTTGATTATGGCCATACTAGATCGAGTTAAAATTGAATTATAAAGTAAAATTCATAACTGACTGTTTTTCACATCTAAATATTATAAGAAGTTATATTGTGAAGGAATGAACATAAATTGAGCTGCATGGCCCATTAGTTAGGCACCCACTAGATGGGTTGACCAATCAACTTAGGGATTTTAGTAGTTGATACGCTGTCTGATTTTCAAGCAGGATCGGTAAAGCAACCTAGGTCTATTTTGGGCCACTGTACTAGTCTGTTAGGTAGAAAATCATATGCCTTTGCACACTTGATGCCATTCACCTCATTTTGCTGGTGTAGCGGCATAGGTCTCGGAGGGCCACTACACTAGTCGGTTAAACAAACTAGTTTGTTAGGCTGACAGGTTTGTGACATCCTTGATCTTCAAAACCATTTGCTTGATTTTTTGCCGGTGCAGCGGTGTAAGTCCCAAAAGGCCACTACACTAGTCAGTTAAATAGACAAGTCTATGTCCTACCCTTTACTAGATTCCCAAAGAAACCTAATAAGCGATGCACTTCTCGATAGGTCACCCATCTAAAAGTTTCCCCAATGTTTATTCATTTAACTCCTACTTATACTACACTAGACAACTCTAATCAATTCCCAATTCATTTAAGCTCGATCATATAATCCATTAAAGTACATACTATTATATTTCAACCATTATAAAAGGAATCTAACATCATCTATAATTATCCAAAAATCTAACAGCATAATGGCGGCCCTAGCCACTATCCCAAAACTCATGTCTACCTATAAACACTTTAATATTGTGAATCACATCTCTTGGACCCTTCTGGTTCCCCAGATCTCATTCTATCAACATCAACTAGCACACACAGTAATCACAGGCCTAAAGCCATAATAAAAACATATAGAGCCTCAAGCTCACAAGCATGCATACAGATCACATGTAAACAAAAAACCATCACAGGGATTATTATAGAACAACTTATTCATACAGATACTACCTTGTGTCCCTTACATACATCACACCCATATTCCCCATTTAAGTACATAGAGTGCAAAATCATACATTTATACATAATTAGTCTTCTCTAGATGACCTCTGAACTTTGCTATCCATTTTATAAGGCGACGCCCCTATTCTAGTTACATGCACACCGAAATAGGTATGTTGAGTATAAAAATACTCAGTGATGAATTCAACCATATAAAATATGTCCAAAGTTTAATTCATCCGTTATACTTCAATCCAACCTTAAACTGATGTCCCAATTCAGTTAAAGAAACTAGCATGCGTAATTACTATTTACCCCTAGGGTATTTCTGCCTACAATTATGCAATTAATTTATCACAAGTCATATAATTTATGCCTTTAGTAATTATAAGTCATTTTATGCATGTACTACACCATTTTAAGCATTTATTCATGAATAGTGCAAAATTACTGAAATGCCCTTGTATTTAGTTTCACAATCATATTAAAATTTATCAATCTTATTTAATTACTTTAACTGGCCCAACTCAGGAGGCATCCCTAATAGACATTGGATTTAGAGGGAAAATAAACTAGTGTAGTGTTCCCCATTTTGGACCTATGCGCTGTATTAGTATGTGTGCCATGATGGAGATCAGCCCGTAGCCTCTCTATGCACAATTGAATTAAATTCTATATGACATAATAAAGATCAGCTCGTAGGCCTCCCCAGCCACAAATATACCTCATCAGAAATGACATAATAGAGATTAACCCGTAGGCCTCCCTAGCCATAAATAAGACCTTAATATCTAGGTGACATAATGGAGATCAGCTCGTAGGTCTCTCTAGCCACCAATAATATC
>CANXYI011294414.1:0-12024 GCA_948208565.1 Hura crepitans | reverse complement strand
ATAAAATTCACAAGACATAAGATTTTCAACTCGAGGAGACAGATCTCCTAAGTCTCAATGTTTTATTCGGTTGAATCAGCAGATTGGAAAGACGGGGATCTATAAGAAAAAGAATAACAAATCAAGTTATTCCTGGACTGTGAAAAGCAAGAGCATGAATGTTTGTAGCTTGGTTGGAGGTTTTGTTTGCCCCTTCTCTGGTGAATTTTGGATTTTAAAGGCTTACTGGCGTACAACGCCATAAAAGCAAAGCCCTTGCTTTCCTTTTTACAAAATTTGTTTTAAGATTAGAGCATTACTTTGCAAGGCTCAAATACCCAATCCAACTACGTATTTTCAATCCGTTGCATATCATCAATCATTAATTTTTTAAAAAACTTTTTCATTGTCGAAAAGATTTGACTATTTGAATTACTGTCTTCAGGCCCATTATTAGAAAGAGTTGCATAGAAAATTAGAATCTAACATAGAGGACATGCGAACCTCTCACTGCCTTCCACACACACGGAGTATTGCTCATTATTCCTGTTGAGTATATGTGTTAAGAAAATTTCAATGAACCCAAGGGAAATTTCTTGGGTGCATCGTAGTCCAACTGCATGGCACTTGAAAAGAACTTAAAAGTTGACCCAATTGCAAATAAGTCTTTTTTCCTTTTCATCATTTCGTGTTTATTTTTTATTTTTCGGCTTGAAAAGGAAAGGCATGGGCTTCGCGTTGGGTGCAGTTGACTGCTGATTGAGTCTGCCTCCTGCAAGAACCTTCACTTTTATCACGTGTTAAATTTTTTTTAACAGATCTTCTCTTTTCAGTTTTGGTTTTTGATTTTTCTGCTAGAAACATTTGGGGTTTATATCTTTTTTTTTTTTTTTATTTTTTTTTTATTTTTTATCACAATAGTTTGAATATTCTAAGCATTAAATCTTCCTTACCTTGAAGATGCTGAGGAAAAGGCAAATGATTTTCCTCCGACAGTGCCAGAAGCATTGGAGGTTAACGAGTCACGTACAAGTTCAGGAATTGGTTAGTAGCAACGTAATTACTGATTAGTTAAGACAGAACCTACCTAGAAATTTCTGTTGAATTATTGATTCTTCTGCTAACATAGATTCAGTGCTCAAAGAAACATGAAAATTAATCAATATCGACAACAAAATAAAACTCCATTGAAAATTTCCGTTCAAAAAAAAAAAAAAAAAACTCCAGTGAGGTTTGCAGTTAGAGAGTATAATTCTCATTAATCTCTTAATAATTAATGCTATTAGTAAACTTTTGTTATTTTTTCTGATTCATTTTTATGTATTTTTTATTTTATTTTAAGTGTTTATAACAAAAATTTGAGACATAATTATTGCATATTTTTCTTTTTTTTTATCCTTATAATAAATTAAATAAAGGAGTATTTTAATAAAAGACTGAAATGAACATTTAAAATGGAACAGAGAGATTAATAAATAACAACTAGCAACTGTTTAACTAATTAATAAACTCCAAAAAAAATATTTCGTTTCACTTCTAGCATTATTTTTTGCTCTTCACACACATATTAAGATATTAATTAAATAAATCTTAATGCCTTCAAAAATATTACTCTCTATATCCCATATTGATAGGTACACTTCTAATTTCATAAAAATTTAAAAATATATATATATATATATATATAAAATAACTGCATAGAAAAATGAGAAGTAATTGATGCAAATAAAAAAATAATATTTAATAAGCAGTAACATTAAATTTGAGTAAAATATAGATTTAATAAATTAATTGATTTATTAAAATAATAAGTGGTTTATAATTCAAAGTGAATAAAAAAGTAAAATGTGCCTATTAGAACGGAGAGAGTACTTCTAATTGACTAAATTATGTTTTTATTAATCAACATAGAGAAAAGAGACAAGAACCTTAGAAAGTGCATTTATAATATTAAAATAATTGTAGAAAGGTCATAGACTCTACATTGAATTTTCAAAAATGACAGGGAGAAAGTAACAAATAAATTACGCCTTTTTCTAGTGATTACTCTTAAAATTTTGTTCTATTTACTTCAAATGTCATTTTTTTTTAAAAAACTTATAATTATATTTCTAATTTTTTCATTTTTATTAATATCACGATTGCATTTAATTCCCATATAAAATGTTTCTAAGTAATCTCCAATTTTTTATATGTAAAAAATATGTGATAGATACTCTATCCCAAGATTTCAAAGATCTACTTGATTTGCATAGAGCAATAATTGAACATTAATATAAATATTTATATTCATATATAAATTGACATATCGTGATGTTGCTTTAGTAATGCATATAACTCTATACTATATATATAAAAATATTAATAAATGAAATTTTTAATAATTTTTTATTTTAAATTTGTTGTAGAAAAGACTTTTTTTTCATTTTTTAGAAATAATTAATTCGAAGCCATTTATATTTTAGTTTTACTAATCTTAAAAATCCTAGGAAATCATGAAGTGAAAAATAAAAGAAATAGGACTCTATTAAAATAGAAGTGAGTCTCTTAGAGCATCGACAATGGTAGGACAAATCCCCCTTATATGGGATTCATTTTCATGCCGTATAGACGTCATATCAGATAAAATAGGACTTATGAGAAAGTGATACTCTCATCTAACGGTGAGTTTCACTTTTAAGTCCCATATAATTTTTTTAATTAAAAAATAACATATTTATTAATTTATATGTCTTAGAAATTGAAGTTTATATTTTCTAAAACAACTAGTTGTATAAAATAAATTAAAATAATTATCTTTTTATGAGTAAATTATAAACTATACCAATTTAATTAAAAATAATTAGTTATTTATCAATGAATTAAAATATACGTATATTGTTATTTCATTGGAAACACTAAAACATTTAGATGTTTATCAATTAATTAAAGTATGTATATATTATTCTTTTATTCAAAACACTAAAATAACTAACTATTTTAATTCGTATGGCTTATTAATTCATTATGTATCATAAACAGTTTGCTATTTTAGTACTCAAATGCTTTTTTTTGATTTTTTTTTTATTTTCAAACCAACGGGAATATTATTTTTAAAATGAAATTTATATTTTTTTTATTATAATTGTCACTTGTTAGCTCACAATTGGTGAGGAATAGTAATGAGTATAGTCCCTCATAGGAGGGCCTGGTGTCCCTTAAGAGAGACTGGCCCCTCCTCAAAATGGGAATTTGGATACCATTGTCCATGCTCTTATACATGGAATGTTTCAGTCCTAGAGTTTTTATTTTTTTATGTTTTTGATAGCCGATGATAGAAGTATATTTTACAAATTCGATTAATCACGCACACTGAATGTGGGAGAAAAGAGTACCCTGGGAATTGGGGAATTTTTAATAGCCTGTAGGACCCTCTTTTATTGAAACGGCATACTTGATTATTTTTATTTTGTACGCTAGTAGTCTCCGGAGTTGATTTGTATTTATAGCAGTCCTGTGCGTCAGAATTTTCAATTAACTTAATTTGAAAGTTAGAAAAATATATATACATGAAAGGAACTTTGAGCAATGAATTTCCATGAAGATTCCTGGAAAAGAGCAGATGCTTTCCTGAAGAGTATAAAAAAATGGATGGGGGAGAGTAACGTGATATCCAGAACTAGAAGCAGCTTTTCTTCATACCAATACTTCCCAAAGAGTGCTGCAGATTTAGGGGCTTGAAGAAAATGGATCCAAGGGCTCTAAAAGCCATTCAAGAAAACGATGTAGTATCCTTTAAAAGGTTAGTTGAAGAGGACGAGACGGTGCTGAAAAAAGGATCAGCTGGTTTTTTTACCACACCGTTGCACCAGGCTTCAAGGTTAGGGCGCACAGACATAGCCAGAATGATCGTAAAGCTGTGTCCAGACATGGTTGTAGCTGAGAATGCTAGCAGAGAGAATCCCTTGCATGAAGCTTGTCGCGTTGGGAATGTCGATATGGTGATGTTGCTGTTAGAGATTAGGCCATCGGCAGCTTACAGGCTTAACTCTTTGAAGGAAACCGCATTTTCCATAGCTTGTACAATGGGGCATCTTGAAGTAGTCAACCTCATGTTAAGCAACTACTCTTTAATTGATGATATGGAAAAGAATCGGACCCTTTCAGCTGCTCTCTGTGAATCAGTCCTCAGACAACAAACAGGTAAATCTTTGTAACTCTTTCAGCTATGCCCACCAAATAAGTCATCAGGTCAACACTGAAATTACTCTTTTTTTTTTCTTTGAAAAAGAAACTTTTTCTTTCACTAAAAATAAAAAAACATACACACATAATCTATACAAAAATTATTTTTATCTTCGTCATATGTAAATGTTATAAATTACAGATATCACGAACATATTACAGAAGGAGTGCATCAATTTGCTAATCATGATTAGATTAGAATTTGAGATTTATATTTTTTTTTCCTTTTTAGTGGTTACAGTGGATTCACAGAGTTGAATTCTCAATAAATATTAGAGAAATTGAATCACACCAAATTAATTAAAAAAAAAAAAGCATTACAGATTTAACTTTGGAATTACGGAGATGATTGTTACATTATTTCCCTCTTATGGATATAGGCTTAGTTGCTTTTCTACACATATTTAAAAAAATAGTTAATATAGTTAAAATTATACAAGTAAAGTTAACCCTTAAGGCCATGTAGAATCGAGTTGTACAGTGTCTCATTCGATTCTTGGAAAAAAATTTGATTTAACTTATTGAGGATAAAAATTAAAAAAATCAAAGTGATTAAATTTTTAAAATAACGTTATATTAATATTTTTTATATAAAAATAAAATATATAAAAAAAATTTATTTATTCGGTTAGATTCTTCTAAAATTTTGATTTTATAAAAATTTTAGCTCGACACTATAAATTATAAAAATAAAAATAAGTTTATATTGAAGGACACATATAAAAAGAAAATTGAGTCGCTTAATAAAAAAATCATTATTAGTCTCAACCCCTTGTGCCTTGCAGACAACAAAAACTTAAACTAGAATAAATAAACCTTCCAAAGAAAAAGGATTTTCGATCATTAAACGCCCAAAATCAACTAGAATCGACAGATTTCTCCATCTTAATTTTAATCCCTTTAAGGGATATGATGAGGAAATTTGTTGGGTTCTCACAATATTTTCTTTTTTTATTGATGTCTTAAACTCTTAATTTGGATAGAAAAAGTTCAAGACGGTGATTGGAATAATAAATCAAAGTTGTCCAAATAAAATCCTCAGTTGTTGTTCGCAACTTCAAATTAATCAGACTATCACACCTTCAACAAGTAACTCGCAGAGAATTGACTTTGCAGGTATTGTGAGGGCAATTTTGGAGGCAAGACCAACCTTGGCTTCTAAAGTTGACAAGGATAATAATTTACCAATGCACCACGCCTGTGAGAGTGGCAACTTAGAGATTACAAGAATTCTTTTACAGTTAGCCCCGGAAAGCTGTATGAAATTCAATAAAATTGGTTACACCCCATTGCATTTGGCGGCACTGAGGGGTCACGTTGCCATCCTTGTTGAAATCATAGCAAGATCTCTTGAACCTTTCAAGCTAATCGCTAAGCAGAGACAAACAGTATATCACCTTGCTGTCAAATCTGGTAAATATGATGCCTTCCTTTGCACGGAGAAAATTTTCAGAAACCATACTCTCCTTCAGGCAACAGACCAACACGGCAACACAGTCTTACATCTTGCCGTCTGTTCTCCAACCCGTTATAAGGTAACGGGATTATTACTTATGCATATTAATATATACATTCTTCAACCCATCAAATGTGCTTTAATTCTCTCTCTCTCTCTGTTTTTTTTTTTTGGGTTAAATGTTCAGATGGCAGAGTACTTAATCAACCAAACTGTACTAGAACTCAATGCCCAGAACCACTCAGGCTTCACAGCACTGGACATCCTTGAAAAGGACAACGTCAAAACTGCAGAAACTCAGGCTCTTATAGCCTTGTTAATTAATGCAGGGGGTAGAAGTGGGCGGAAATCGGGAGAACAAGAATTAACTGAACAGATCTCAGGTGGTAAAAGTGGGCAGAAATCAGGAGAGCAAGAATTAACTGAACAGATCGGTGGTGGTAAAAATGGGCAGAAATCGAGACAACAAGAATCACCTGAACAGATCACTTCTTATCACCTGCAAAATATGCAGACCGAGGCACTGCAAAATGCCAGGAACACCATTATAATAGTCGCTGTTTTGATTGCAACAGTAGCTTTTACAGCTGGGATAAATCCTCCTGGTGGGGTTTACCAGGAAGGACCGCCAGAAGTACATCTGCCAGGAAAATCAGTAGCTGGCAGAACAACAGCCTTCAAGGTTTTTGAAATAAGTAACACTATTGCTCTATTTACATCCCTTTCAGTGGTTACTATTCTTGTCAGAATCATCCCTTTTCGAAGAAAACCACTAATGCGGATGCTCAAGATTGCTGATAGAGTCATGTGGGTGGCAGTGCTGTTCATGGGAGTCAGTTATCTCTCGGCAATTATGGTGATCGCACCAGGTTGTTCTAACAATGAATGGATGCCTATATGGGTGCTAGCCATGGGCAGTGGCAGCCTGGGAATAACCTTTATTGCTATAGCTCTGATTCTTACAATTCAGTGGCAGCGGAAAAGGAAATGGAAGAAGGTAAAGAGAACAGAAGGACAAAAAGCAGAGAAACCAGAACCTGCAAATTCAGAAAAATTACCAGTTGCGGTTTCATTCAATGGTCGGAAGCAGCTTGGTAGTGCTGGGTCAGTTATCGAACCAAATTACGAGGTAGGATATCACGTAGTTTGATAATAGTATTCAACAGCCAAGAAATCCCCCCCTACTTTATTTTGCGTGTAAAATCTAGAATTTCAACAAGCCTATGTTAAACTGCAATTATATATATTTCAAGCCATAGTTGGTTTAATAGTTTGGTTCATGGAACTCAAGAATGTAAAATTACAATTTTCTAGTATCTACCCTGCGTTGTTATGTACGAGGTTGATCATTGGCATAACTATACTACATCTCCAAATTTTGCATATACAGAAAGCAAATGTGGATTCAAGGTAAAACCATAGCATAATTCAATGAGACAAACTAAGCCTGACCAGCTAATCCAATTGGAAAGCTTTTCCACAGATGGTGTCTATATGCGCTGGTATCATATTGTTATACAAAGAAAACGATAATATATTTTCCTTTCCTACGTACAAAGGATACGATTCCTTCCGAGGAATATTTGTGTGCTCTTTGAGAACTATTGAATGTTCAAGTTCTGTTGCGAAGGTCATCATCAGAAACTCTCAGACTTCACCTGACGCTGTCAAGTAAAATTTAGGGAGTTGATCTTGCCAATTATGCTTTTGCTTATGCCCTGCAAATGCAAATATTATTGTCACCCAAAACTGGGCTTTTTACACAAATATATAAAAAATATAAAATAATTACACCTTATGCCATTATTTATAATTTTATATCATATTTATCACTTTTTAAAATTTGAAATTTCATATATACTATTTTTATTTTTTTTACTTTTAATAAGTTATAAATTTTTTATTTCACATAAAAAAACCCTCAACTTAAACTTTAAGTTTAAAATTTTAAATACTAGATTCTAAAATTCTAAACGCTAAAATCTTAAATTCTAAAATTTTAAACCCTAAACCCTACAATTTTAAACCCTAAATCTTAAATGCTAAAATTTTAAAATCTAAATACTAAAATTCTAAATTCTGAACCCTAAATCCTAAATCTTAAAAGCTAAATGCTAAAATTCTAAATTTTAAAATTCTAAAGTCTAAACCCTAAATTGTAAATCTTAAATTTTATAAATTATATAATCCTAAACCTTATAAATTTTAAATCAAACGTTATTATTTAACAAATTTGCTGTAAAAATTATCAAATTATCTAAATAAATTAAAAAAAAATAAAGAAATAAAAAAATCTTCATCTTAAGAAAAAGAAAAGAAAACTAAAAAAAAATGAAAACATGGCATAGGAAAAGAAAACTGGAGAAAAGAAAAACAAGAACGCTGTGCCCATGCATGGGGCGTCTTGGGCGGCTAGTGCTAGTAATGTAAAAAAAAAAAGTTATATTTTTATATGAAAAATTTTAAAAATTATATTTAATGAAAAGTAAAATAAAAAAAAAAAATTGATATACCATGTAATTTATCATCTATTATCTCTTTTCATGTCTGCTTTTGGGGTCGAGAAAGATTGACATGGACTTAAAGTTGGGTGTAGTTGATTGCGGGCTTTGGACTTACAGTCCTCAGCTGAGTACTGTAATTTAAAGATTCAAAATTTTTTAAAGTAATAAATGAAGCCATTGAATTTCGGTTTTTAGTTGAGTATCGGAGGCTCACTGCCGGCTCTCGAAGCTGCTGAGAAGGAAAACGAGAACAACAATCTCCCTTCCTCCTTTCATAGCACAAGAAATCATGAAAATAAGTATAGACTTGACTATGGGATGATTTACTTATCAGCAATTTCCTCTTAATAATAATTTGATGCTATACTTATTGATTTATACAGTTGTTGAAACATCAAAGTTCACCTTTAAAATCCAGTCAAAGAAAGAGAGAAATAAAGAAGGGTTCATCTTTAAAAAGAGACAAGAATATATTAATTTATACTTTTTAACTTTTGGAAAAACTTTCACCTGCACATGGAAGGAACTTCGAGCGAGTTTCCAAGAAGGTTCCTGGTAGTTAACCGATACATTCCTTGAACGCGCAGAAGATGATAGATGAAGAGTTTACTATAAAAAAAAGAATGGGCTGGTAAGACAATCATCGTATTCATATCCAAAAGCAGAAGCAGCTTTTATTGTTCTTCATTATTTGCAAAAGGGTGCTGCAGATTGAAGAGAACAAGAAGCAAACTTAAAGAAAATGGATCCAAGGGTTTTAAAAGCCATTGAGGAAAACGATATAGAAGGGTTTGAGTGGTTAGTTAAAGAGGAAAAAGGAGTGCTGGAACAACGATCAGCTGGTTCCTTGGATACACCATTACACCAGGCCTCAAGAACAGGGCACGTAGAAATAGCCAGAGCCATCATAGAGTTGTATCCTAACATGGTTTTAGCCAAAAATGTTCGCGGCGAGACTCCTTTACACGAGGCCTGTCGCGTAGGAAATATTAATATGGTGACTTTGCTGTTAGAGACTAGACCATCTATAGCTTCCATGCTTAACTCTGCCAACAAGAGTGCATTGCACATAGCTTGTACCATGGACCATCTTGAAGCAGTTAATCTCATTTTAAGCACCCGTTGGTTTGTGGATGATGCTGAACAATATAGGATCCTTTTATCTGCTCTTCACGAATCAATAACAAGGAAAAACACTCGTAAGTTTGTTCAATTTTATTAAACTCTTTCAACTTCTGTGATAAAATACATTGTGAATTAAATTATTTACAGAAAGTTGACTTCTTAGGTACCGCGAGGGCAATATTGGTAGCAAGACCACTGTTGGCTTGGAACGCTGACGAGGATGGATGTCTACCAATGCACCGCGCTTGTGAAAATGGCAACCTAGATATTACTAGAATTCTTTTACTGTTTGCCCCCAGTAGCTGTTCGTTGTTCAACAAAAAAGGTTATACCCCATTCCATTTGGCGGCAGTGAATGGTCATGCTGCCATCCTTGCTGAAATTGGAAAATTAGCTCTTGAGCGTTGCAAGCTACTCACAGCACAGGGGGAAACCGTATTTCACCTGGCTGTCAAATCTGGTATTCATGAAGCCTTCATTTGCGTGGAGAACATTTTTAAAGACAAATTTCTCCTTCAGACACCAGACCAACATGGCAATACAGTCTTACACGTTGCTGTCTCTACTACCAGCAGTTATAATGTATACTCGCTTTTCGCCATACGCTTGTACCAAAAACAGATCTGCTGTTTCGGTTAATTTGATTAAAATGGTTAGATTTATAGTACATGATTTTATAAACCCTGGTCCTTATGATCGTCGGTTAGCAAGACCAATCACTTGTCCCCTGCACACCCCAACCCTACTTTATATTCTTTGGGACCTCATAAGCTAATCTTTTCCTTTTTGTTCAGATTGCAGAGTACTTAATCACCGAAAACAGGGTAGAGCTCAATGCTAAAAACAGCTCAGGCTGTACAGCCCTAGATATCCTTGAACAGGACAACGCCGATAACAGAGAAAGGCGGGCTCTTACAGCTTTTTTAATTCAAGCTGGTGGTAAAAGAGGCAATAGAATGTTTGCCGTAGTTACTGGCGCACCAGCCAAAGAAGCAGATGACAGTAACAAATGTCAGGCAGATAAAATCATAAATATCGATTCAGAAGTGAATGATCATGCTAGAACAAACAAGTTTACATCTAACAATGAGCAAAAATCAGGACAAGAGGAAAGAGTTGGAATGAAAGATCATGCTGGAACAAACAAGTTTGCATCTAACAATGACCAAAAATCAGGACAAGAGGAAAGAGTTGAACCAAGTTCTTATCTCCTACAAAATATGCAGGCCGAGGCATTACAAAATTCCAGGAACACCATTACATTGGTAGCGGTTTTGATTGCAACAGTAACTTTTGCTACCGGGACAAATCCCCCTGGTGGTGTCTACCAAGATGGACCCATGAAAGGGAAATCAGTGGCTAGCAGAACAACAGCTTTCAAAATTTTTGAAATAAGTAACACCATTGCTCTGTTTCTATCTCTTTCAATGGTCATTTTTCTTGTCAGGATCATCCCTTTTCGGAGAAAAACACTAATGAGGATGCTCAAGGTTATTGATAGGGTGATGTGGGTAGCAGTGTTGTTCATGGGAACTAGTTATCTTGCGGCCACGATGGTGATTACACCGCGTAGTCATGAGACAGAATGGATGCCGATGTGGGTGCTGGCTATGGGCAGTGGCACCCTGGGAATAACCTTTATAGCGGTAGCTTTGATTCTAACCAGTCAATGGCAGCGGAAAAAGAAGTGGAGAAAGGCAATCAGAAGAGCAAGAAAAACCCCAACTCAAGCAGGATCAACAACAACAGAGAAACCACCATCTGAAGATTTATATCAGGATCTAGGCAGTGCACAGTCAGCTATTGAACCCAATTACCATTTAGGATATCACTCATTTTAACAGTCTCCGATAGCTAAAAAGATCCTTTTCTTGTATTGTCTAGTAAAATATAGTATCACCAGCTGTATCTGCCACAAATATTGGAATAGGATCCAGTGACATGGCCACAAAAACACGCATGTACAGTAATGTTTCTCCTAGAACATTACTGTATCTGCCATAAATAACGATACAAGTTATTTCAAAGAAATTTTATGTAAAAAAGTATTCAAGTTTGATAATTGGATTCTCGGTCCACCGGTCCAGATAAGTATTTTTCTTACTAACTTGTCTATTTAAATGACTTACTGCAAAGCCACTTTTTGACCCACTTGAACCACCTTACAATTTGTGTATGATGAACTATCTGACAATGCCAATCCGTATCAACAACTGGAAACTCAGAGCTCTAGAAAATTAAAGTATGCGACTGTACAGAAATGAAGACGCATTCATAAAACTGTCCATAATAAAAATTCTCCATTATGTTCAATTCAATTGAATTTCCCCATTTGTTTCATCATGAATTGTGTAGGCTAAAGATAGCATTGATTGTAGAGCCTGTAAGTATCTCTCTACCTAGAGCAGGCTGGAACCCATTTGGCTCATGACATTTTGCACCTACATCCCTCTCTTAATGAGGATCTTAAATAATGCCATTAATTACTCATTCTTTTCTTCATTTTACACATATATATATATATAATGCGGCATCAAAATTTTATTAATTTGATTAATATATATTTGCATTCAATAGATTAACGAACATAGGTAAATTTTAAGACTTAAACTTGAGTTTCTAGTTAATTAAAACAGTAGAAACTCCTATCATCTCACACTCCTTTTAACATTATCTGATTTTTTGACAAAATATTTATAAATTGATTAAATTATTTTTATACTAATTAACTTGAGA
>CANXYI011294296.1:0-10025 GCA_948208565.1 Hura crepitans | reverse complement strand
AAATAATGTAATTATAAAAAAATAAAAATTAATTTATTATTTTCTTTTCACTAACCTGCAAATAATAATAATAAAATAATAAATAAAAACCAAATAATTTGGGTGGTTCGTGCAATTTGAGTGGAAAATTGGATGTCCCGTCTTCAGTTAAGCCGTGGATGAGTCATTTGTCCACAGCAATTGCTTTCAAGTGGTGACAAGTCTCAACAACAACCCAATTAATAATTATATCTTCATTTATGACAGAAAAAGATAATTATTATCATTATATTTATATTTATTTATGTTTGTGTGTGTGCACATTATCCAATACATCCCTCGATAAAGACGATTACTCTCGGATTATTTGAGATAGGATAACTTTATTTTAAAATTTTTATCAATTTTTAAATTTTAAAATTAAATTATGATTTAATATATACGTATAAATTATTGAATAAAAAATTAAAGATTAGTCAAACAATGCGAATATATACAGACAAAACAGATGAGAATTGTTATTTTTTAAATGAAAATACGTCTTACCAAATGAGATTAATAATTACTAGCCAGAATTCACTTATTTTCATAAGTAAAATCACTCAATTTTAAATATTTCAAAATTAAGAATCACTTCATTTTAAAAGATATATAACACCTTTATTTTACCTATTGTTATTCTATAAAAAGATAATCTTGTCATTTTCATGAATTCAAAAGTGAAAAATTGATAAAAAAATATTTATAAGTAAAATCACTATATCTTTAATAGTTTGCGGGTAAATATTACATTTATTTCTTAAAAAAAAAAAAGCCAATATCCTCATTATTTTGTGTACATGTTAAAAGGAGCTTTGCGGGGGTATTTTTATCAGCTTTTTAAAAATATTCCTCCCTCTAAATCTTTTTAAGAACTCGAGAAAACCTCGAATTTGGATAATTTTCAATTCAAATCCAAATTCAAAACCTCGAATATTGCATAAACAATATTGAAAATTTACAATAATTAAATTATTAGAGAAAATTATATATATCATATTTTTACTTAAAAAATTTTAGAGAGTATTCATATTAACCTTTTTGAGTTAGTAGTTGTTTCGATTTCACTGACTGACTTAAAAGTGTTTAGTTAACAAAGAAAACAGCCGCTAATAGCATTTTGAATCTCAAATATCATTTTCAAACAGCTTGATTTTTGAAGCTTTTATGAGTAATTAATAAGATTTTTTAATGCAAGATATAATTATTCATAATAAATATGTAAATTTTTATTTAATAAATCATAGGATGTTGAAAATTTAGTAAAAAAATTTATTTAGTATTAAATTTAGTAAATTATAGGATGTTTTAATTAAAAGGTGTTAAAAATTTATAGGGATATATTTAATTATAATTTTTCAAAACTTTTAATTTTTAAAAAGGTTGGATATATTTAATTAAAATATTTGAAACATTTTAAAATTTTTGAGGTTTCAATCAAGGCTTTTAAATTTTTTTAAAAGTTTGCAGAAGTCTTAAAATATTTAATTACAAATTTTTAAAAGTTAAAAAACTTTGTATGTATGATTTTTAAGAATTTTTAAAGTCCTTTTAGTTAAAAGTATATATATTTAACCCGCAATTTATCTTTCATCCAAATTATAAACTTTCACTTATTGACTTATCAAAAAAAGGGTACTCAATAGTTTAGAATTTCTTTTTGTAATCTTTTCTAAATTAATTTTGCTCTTTTCTTTAAAATTAATATTATTAGATGACAAGCTAAATTAACTCAAATAAAAAATATATAAAATACATAAAAGTTAAAATTTTATTATCTCATTTGAAAATAAAAATTGAATTCATTAAAATTTAAAAATAACATACTATTTAGATTTTAATCCGCAGACTCAAAATTTTAACAAATTAATATAAACAAAATCCCCCAATTAAATTAAAAATAAGTGCTATATTTTTATTTAATTATATTTGAATAAAATTTAAGTATTTTTTATTAAATTATTAAAAATAGCTGTATGAGAAAATCTAAAGAAAATTATCCAATTTAATTTATAAAAATGACAAAAATTTACTTTTAATTTTTAATTAAATTAATTAATAAATAAATAAATATTGTATATTTTTCAAGTATGTTTGGATAAAATTAAATAATTTTTTTTATATAATTAAATATTAGCTATATATAAATAAATTAAAAATTATACAATTTATTTAATAAAAAATTTATTATTGATTTTTTATTACACTAGTTACTAAATAAAAATTAAAAAAATAATTTTTTAGTGAAAATTTGAAAATTTGATATGTTTTAACAGAAAAATGGAGAGATTTAATTAAAATATCCTATAAATGTTAAAAATTTAATTATTAAATCTTAAATAATATGGTTTTAATTAAAAAATTAACTCAAACTTTATTTATTATTTTAAAATTAACTTTAATTAATAAGTAAAAATAAAATTGAGTTAAATTCAAATTATATTTATTTTTTTATTTTGTAAGATACTAAGATTAATGTCTACTTAGATTAATTTAAGATCAACTATAAAATGGTTATTTAAGTAATAAAAATAAAACTATAAAAATTTATAAATTTGAGTAATAAAAATAAAAAATTTATAAAAATTATTTAAAATTTATAAAAATCATTTAATAAAAGTAATTCAAAATCGTTTACATTTTTTAATAAATCTATTAAAATCATTTATATTTTAAGAATCTATCAAAATATTTTCTATGATTAAAAGTCGTTTATAAAAAATCTATTAAAGTTTTCATTAGATATACCCCTCTTATTATGATAATTTCAAATAAACTCAATAGGTAAACCAATATCCCCTTAATTAAATTGAACACAGTTCAATTATAATCTATAGTCTAATTGAATAATTCACTTATTTGGTCAATTAGTTATTTTCTTACTATATTAATTTGTTTATTAATTAAGTTCAATTCAGGTAGAAATACTAAAAGTTTTTTTATATTTAATTTGACTGGGTTATTTTTAAAGTTAATTAAAACAACCGAAATTGTTATTTTTTAACATTTTTCATTATTAATTTATATATAATTACATTTATCTACATATTTTTCATTATTATTAAATTTTCATTTTAAAATTTTTGAAAATTGGGTTATAAGTATAAAAAGCTGTCCACTATAATTTGTCTATTCAATACTATGAATCGAATTTATGCTTCTTTTTTTTTTTTAAGGATTTTTATCATTGATTTTTTTGGTTGTTAGTATTAGATTTTACATAATTTTTTTAGACTTTCTTTTATGACTAATCGAATTTGAAATGTGTTTCAAAAGAGTATTTTATTATGACTCGAGTGATTTGAATTAGTGATCTTTCACAAAATTTTATTTTTGGATAATTTTGTTCAATTATTATACTAAATTCAACTATATATTCTTATAGGCCCTAAGACTTGTGTTGTGTGCAACGTAAAGTTTAAAACAATTTTTTTTTTATCGTTGATTTTGGACTTAAAGAGAAAAAAATAAAAAAAATTTTTGTATCGTGGAATATTCTTATTATGAATCAATATGAAGTATTTTTATATTGGTTATATTGTTATTTCATTTATAATAATTTTTTATTCAATTTTACTTATTTATCAAGTATTTGTATTCTTATATATACGTCACGAGTGATTTATAGTATATAACAATAATAAGGGAATCTATATTTTTTACTTTACTCTTATTCTATTTATAAATTATACGTTATCAGTACGATTAAGTCTCTATTAAACAGTTAGAAGCTGATGGTTTACGATAATCTAGCTTGAAGGAATAAAAAAACGTCACACAAGAATTAAATAATAAGCAAATTGAACCTTTTAAATTTGTAATGAATTACATAAAATAATTCAAAAGTGATCTATCATCTAGGAATTCTTATAAACTTTAATTGTATTAATTACATATTGTGTCTAAGTACGAATATTTTGGATCGTTTATATATTGATATATTATATTTTTGAGAAAGTAATTCAATATCACACATTAAAAATTTTATGCTAATATTAAAAAAAAGAAAATAAAGGGTTTACGCAAGCTAAACTTTTACCCTTTACCCTATTTTCAGCAAAGTTAATTTATTTTTACTCTTTTGAATATAATTTATTTTTACTCTTTTGAATATATATTCTTACATTATTTTTGTCATGAGCAATGTATTAATGATATTCATTTTAAAATTTATAGCATCAATATATTTTAAATGAGCCCTTTTAGTAAGTAATATTTATGATCTATATTATTAAAAGCTCCTGAAGAGCCACAGTGTTATTATTTATATATAATTTATTATCAATATATATAAAGAAATTTATTGTTTGAAGATATTCATTATCAAAAATATTATTAAAATGTAATGTATTGAATATTTTATATCATAATTTATATTAGATAAGTAATATAATTTTGAAAATTACTTAAGCATATTTTAATATAAATATTAGTAAAGCTGAAATTTACTAATTGGTATAAATTGTAGTAAACTTGAAATAGTAATATTATAAATAAATCCAAAATCCATTAGTTATTACTAATATTAGTAAACCCGAAGTTTACTTATTGCTATTAATATTAATAAATTTGAAATTTATTCATTGCTAGTAATATTAATAGATTTGAAATTTACTAATTTGTGTTAATATTAATAATCTAAAAATTTATTTATTGACACAAATTTTACATGTAAATCTAAAATTTATTTATTAATACAAATTTTGTATAATAAAAAATATGTTATCGTAAAGCTAGAGTTTACAAATTAAAATACAATTGATTATATGGCATTAACCGGTTCGATCATCCCTGGTCAGTTGTAATATATTAATTATTGAGAATTAATATATATAAAGAACTAAAAAATTATTTAATTTAAAAAATTCTCATGGTGTTATTTGTTGTCAAGAAATTTTAGAATGTCACTAACTAATAAAAGGGATTGAATTCCTTTTAGTATGGAATACATGATTAAATAAATGTGGATCCATTACCTACCATAGAAATCATTCAAATTTTATGTAATTTGATATATGCATCTATAAAACGATCATATGTGATGCGGGACTCCAAGGTTAAAGAACCCAAAATTCCTAAAACATACAATATGACTAGAATAAGAATGAGAATAAACTCATAATCTATTACACCCCAAACAATACATGTATATAAACACAAGTAATTGATTGATTTTAAAATAATAAGAACAGAATTCGCCAAAAAAATTACCTTGAATGAAAATAAATTCTTGTTGCAAAAAGAAGATGACAAATTATCCTTTCAAATAAAAATTATGCCAAGTTTTATGTGAAAAACTTACAAATATTATTAATAATTCAATTTTAATTTTACAAGCCAACAATGAAGCTATTTATATATATCTTACACCAACCTTCATTTCAATAAAGAAATAAAAAGCAAGGGACGTGTTTGGATGACACCCTTTAACAAAAAAATAAAATGACAAAAATTAAATCTAAACCAAACAAAATCATTATTTTTCAAAATAGGAAATAAAATAAGGGATATGTTTGTTTGACTCCTAATTAAATTTTCTAAAAATATAGTAATTAATTAATAAACCAAACAAAACCCTTCCCTATGTTTAAGCCCATTGGAAGTGTAGCCTAATAGTTTTGATATTCCTCAAGGCTACAAGCCTAACAAGTATATGCAGCCCAAAGTTACTCTTTCAACTTGAAGTAATTAAATAAGCTTGAGTGTGATCCACTTAACAAATTCAGCTCACTATGGTTGCTTGTGTGTGGTAGAATATTCATATCATCATGAGCTTCAATGCTTCTAATCATTCGACTCATGAAAGCTTGTAATGCTTCCTTGTACTTCTTTGCCTTTGATATTGCTATTGGCCCACGCGGCAATGTTAGCTCATCTTTGATCCCACTCTTCTTATCATGTGTTATGATTGTGCTCACATTAATATTTGCTATGAACTCATAACTCGTAATTTGTGACATTGTTTAATAAGTGCATAAATTTTAAATTATATATTTAATTTAATTTTTTTATAATTCTAGTGATATTATATTACAGGTTTCAAATTATTATTTTATATTAATAGAGGTTAAAAAGCCCATTATACGTGTTTATATTCAAAATTCTAGCAAATTTGTTAAATACCTCCAATTTATTACTAGATAATTTTTATGAAAATAAACTCTTATTTTCATTTAAAACTATGCATTATGCCATTAAAAATAATAAACTCTCCCCCATTATAATTGACATTTATTTAAAGATTATAATTTTGATTTAAATTTACAAACATTAAGGAAATAGATAATCAGTTAAAAATAGAATAATAAATATACTATCATAAATCAAAAGTTCAAAAGATTCTCATATTATGAATCAAAAGCTTTATATTGTGATCCAAAAATTTAAAAAATCACCAGTTATGACACAAAATGTATTTATTGATTTCCAAAGATTTACTAAAAATCTTATGTATAGCTACTGATTCAAAGAAATATCCCAGTAGAATAATATGTTATGCAATATAAATTAATCGGTTATAAAAAAAATAGATCCTTGAAAAAAGAAATGTGCAAAATTTAAGATGGTCATATTATGGAGACAAATACTCGTAAAGAGACTCAAGACATAACTAAATTTTAAAATCTTAGAAGTGGTTCAGATACCTAACAATCACGAAAAGATTTCAATATATTATGTCATTAAAAGGAACCAACAATATATAGTCGTTGACAACAGTTTTGCATATAACACTGATGTTAATATTTTCAACAAGGTGGAGATTTTAAAACTAAATCTATTAATGGCACACGAAAAGACATGATTCAAGTATAATATAGTTCATCTTCAAATATGAATATTTTAGAACTGTAGTCTAAATACTAAAATATGGATACCTATTGGGTATATATTAATGTCATAACTTGTTTATATGACTCACTTGATGGTGAATTTATGTGAAAATTCCCTAAGCATGTAAATATTTTTGAAAGTTTGATTAATATAAATTTCATATGATCTAAATAGTCTATATAACATAGACCATAATTAGTTAATGATTTAAATATTATTAAAACTTTTAAAAAATTAAAAGTCATTCATTATTTAAGGAAAGATTTTGAAAAGTGACAGATTTAAGAAATTAAAATTTATCTCAACTTATAGATCGAGTACTAATTAGTTGTTTGAACATTTTATAATTAAGTGAATATGTATTTTCCTATCTCATTAAATGCCGAAGTAGTTTATTTTTTACCTTATAATCTTTATTGGTCTTAAAGTATCATATTTGCTATTGATGCAATTTAATCCATGCATAAAGTAAGCATGGAGTTATTAATTAAAATTATATATTGATGCATGATTTTTAGTTTTCTATTAATTATGTACTTTAAGGATATAATATGTTTTTAGTTTTCTGTTAATTATATGCCTCAAATAAATAATATGTTTTAACTTTTTTGTTAGCGTATTTCATATTCTTATAAGTAATGCCTGGAAATACTTAAATGTTTTGTATTTGCTTATA
Organism: Hura crepitans; assembly: GCA_948208565.1. Taxonomy (NCBI): domain Eukaryota; kingdom Viridiplantae; phylum Streptophyta; class Magnoliopsida; order Malpighiales; family Euphorbiaceae; genus Hura; species Hura crepitans. The sequence continues at coordinate 2,500 of CANXYI011294296.1, read as the reverse complement.
ATGATTATTATCTAATTATATTTACATGTATATCATGAAGTTTGTTTTATTATATAAACTCTATTCCCTGAAGCGGATGAAGTAATACATAATTGCAGTTATATTAATATTTTAAAAAAAATAATTTTTATTACTATAAAGTTAATAATAATCTTATCATCAAAAGTGAAAGATGATAACAGTCACATTATCAAAAGCAAAATAGGACAAGATTGGTGAAACCATTTAAAAATTATATGGTTAAATACATATTATATGCATTACGATACTAATTAAATTTTTATAAAATCTCCATCTAAATAAATGAAAAAATATAGAGATGAAATTATATATACATGTTAAGGTGCAACCATATCATGCAATTTTACAAGATAAGGCTTATGTGTTGTTTCTCTAATCAATGTGTTAATAATTATAATGCATATTCTAAGAACATATCTAGAAGATATGTGTTTAATATAACCAGAAGATATACGATTCACATATCTAGAAGATATGATTTATTTAATAATTCTATATATATAATATCAAATATTTGAATTGTTGTTATAACTGGAGGAGGAAAATACATAATGTACTTTTTTTCTTAGCCATGGTTTTTGTCCCATTGGATTTTTTTGGTAAGGTTTTTAATGAGGCAGCTCAACCATGTATACTACTGATATTATGTAAATGGCCATAATCATACGTTATCGATTGTTCTAAAAGACATTTTCATATGTTATTGATCGTTTCTAAATGGTATATTATAAGTTTAGTAGCCCATTAATCTAAATTATGCTAGAAGCATGATAAGCTTATTAGTGTTTCAAATTTTATTCTTTTTAAAAGAAGAGAAAGAAAAACTTTCAAAATGATATCCTAAAAGAGATCAAATCATAATCAACATTTTTATATTTTTAGAGAAACAACCCTAAAAGTAGTTTTAGTATTGGTAAGTTATGAGATTTTATTGAATCTATAAATATTGAAAACAAATGAAAATATTGATAAAGTATTTATTTATATAGTTATTTATGAAATGATTAACAATAATGAATTTAAATATCGAGTTATAAAAAAAAGTCAATTATATAATAAAGGGCTAAAAAGAAAGGAACAATCGAAGTCGGACTATATTCATTAGCTAAATATAATGTTTACGGGCTAGTAGTCTAGGCACTAGAAATTACCAAATGCATTAGATATAAGTTTTTTTATATTACTAGCCATATCTAACATTTAAAAAAAATATCAATTGTTCATGAAGCACACTGCATATGCATGGGATTGATAATCATAATTCAACACATCAGAAGAATATGTTAATTAGCGATAGAAAATAAGCTAAAACCATTACATAAAAATAATGCAATGTGTAAGTATTGTATAGATCAAATGTGGCTAATTCAAAAATGTTAGAACTAAACATATATTATCAATTCTTTTCACTCATAGACTCATGAAGGAATGATAAATCAATATTTATAAAGTTCACTCAAGTGATAACCAAGAAGAAAGGCAATGCCAATTTCAATTTTCAAAGGACATGAGGATATCATTGGATTACATTAGTTGGAAGGCTTATAGTGATCATCAGTTGTATTTTTAAGGGAAGTAATTGACCTATGAATACTATACTTTTATTCGTTTATTAAATTTTTATCCCATTGAATTTTTTTAATGAGGTTTTAATGAGACATATTCATAGTGTATAATCATCCAAAGAGAAGTATTGTGAAATATTCCTATTATATATAACTATAAAATATTATTATATTAATTACGTCATTTATAACAATTTTTTTATTTAATTTTGCTTCTTCATCAAATATTTATATCCTTACGTATATATATACAATAATAATAAGAGAATATATATTTTTCACTTTATTTTATATTTCTAATTTTGTTCTATTCATTTGCAACATTTTGTTCATTTGTTTGCATCAAGAATTACCCAAAATAGTCATTGAAAATATATAAAAATAAACATAAAGTTAAAGTTAATAATTATTCAATTATATACTTTATAGTTACAAACAATCTTTTCCATTTTTTTTTGAATTTTGCATATTTAAATTCGATAAAATTGAACTTTTACATATTTAAAATTGATTAAATTGATTTTTTATGCATTCAAAGTTGACAAAACATAACATTTTATCCATTAGTCAAATTTATTTATATAAGAGATAAAAACTAAAGTTTATGAATTTTGTAATTAAATATTTTTATTAACTTTAAGAGTCTAATTAAATATTTTTGACAAACAAATATATAAAAAATCATTCATAACCTTTTTTATGTATATTTCCATAGTTATGAAGTTAATATATTAAAATTTTGGTTAAAAAAAGTTAATAGATTAAAACATAGAGTATGGGTTTCTTTTTTCTCAAACGGCGAGTTTTTGATTATTTATTCAACACACTAATATTTTTAATATATTAAATTAATCACTATTAATCTGTAATTTTTAATTTTAACTGTTTAAAATTAATAATTAAATTTTAAAAAT
>CANXYI011294265.1:0-10890 GCA_948208565.1 Hura crepitans | reverse complement strand
ATCAATGTATGATATCCTTATGCCTTGAAAATGGTAAAAAATACAATGTAAGGTAATATGTGAAGTGAAGACATGTACACAATCATTCCTAAAATGACTATAATGAAACTCATTATGTATGCTAGGACAAGTGACCCTACTGATGCATGAATGAGAGTATGGAGGTTGATGAACATGTAATAGAAGGTAAAAATTGATATGCAATGTATGAACAAGAATTAAAGAGGTTAGTACAATGTATACTAATATACTTGAGTAGTTAATATGGCATAAGATGCATGGTAATGTATAAATGATTAACATATTTATATAGAATAGAGCATATATGTCAAAATAGAGCTATTTTAATAGAGTTTGTAATAGCCTAATACCTAACTATTAGCCGGTTCAGATATAAGATGTAATGCCTGTGTTTCGAAGCTCCATAAATAATTCCATTGGCCCTAGGAAGTGTGCTCAAGGTGTCAAGTCACTTACACATAAATCAAGGCATCGTCATTGGTCATGAAACTTTGAAGGGCTTTAATTTGATGAAAAGGGCAAAATTTTAAAATTTAGTAAAACCAATAATTCATTTCGAATAATGAGCTACTAATCTGTCTAATAAAATTTAGTCAGGCCGGGAATGACCTAGGATATGCCTAAACGGACTCAAAGTTATCAGACCCTGAAGCTCAAAAATTGCAGTGAGCCTATAGGTGAAAGAATTTTTCAATTCTGAGTTTGTTTGTAAATTCCTGTAATTTTTTAAGTTAGCACACAATTCGAGGTAGTATGGAAACTATCCTATCAATGAAATTTGGCTGCGAACATTTTTTAGCATATAAAGGGGATTAAAATATGAATTTTAAAACAAATAGTGTAATTTTTAAGGTCCATGTGAATTTTGTTGAATTTTTGAAGTTTTGCTAAAAATTAAGCCATTTCGAGATAGTTCGGGTGGCTGTGCACCCTACCCACACTTGGACAGTTGGCCTAGGGCCCTTGACAAGTGGAAAAATCCACTCACTAAAGAGGAGGATTTTCCTTTTGGATGGTTACTAGAACTGACGCCAAGAAGGGAGAAATCCTCCATCTTCAACCCCTTCTCTTAGTTATTTCAAAGAGCTATTACCACCAAAAATTCCTCCTAGGTGTTAGGGAATTTCCAGAAAAAGAATGAAGGCCAAAGGAGCTCCTATGAATTAATTAAAAATTATCAAATGTGGAAAGGTCAAGCAATTTTCCAACAAAAGCAGCAAGCTTTCAAAGTGAGTTCTCATAAGCTTTCCTTGAGGTTTCTTTTTTGGACATTGGTGTTTGAGGTGCCCAACATCTATAGGAATATTTTTGAATGGTTTTGAGGGACATTGAGGCATAAAATGGCTTAAAGAGCATGGGAAAAGCTATCATGAGGGGGCTGGAAATGAAGGTTTGAAGGCTTTAGCTTGATAGCTATCTCATTCTCTTGTATTTAGAGGTATGTGAACTCCTAAAATTTAAATCATTCCCTTGATTTTTCTATGGCTTATGTGTTGTGGGAGGTGTCTTAGGGGTGGTCAAATTGGTGTTAAATAGTAGTAGGATTGGTTTATAAGTTGAATGTAGGGTTAGTACTAATTGGTGAGGGTATAGGCATAGTTTGATGAATAATAACATTAAACCTTTGAGGAACCTTGTTTGGCCGAGTGCTAATTGGAAGCTTAAGGGAATATATGTGATAGTTATGGTTGAAATTGAATGGTAATTGTAGTTTTGAATGTCTTTGAATGAGTTCTATGGCTAATGGGTGAGTTAGTGTATGTTTGACATGGTATTAGTGAGCGGCTGAGAGCTTAAACTAGTTTGTATGTATATGTGTAACTTGGTTACATGGCTAGAAAGAGTGTTTTAAGTTTATAATGTCTATATATACATATGTGTATATGATTAACTAACTAGTAATGTGAGTTAGAGGCATGCACTAATGATTAAGCTTAATTAACATGTGTACAAAGCCTATGATGTGTGAAATGATTGATTTGTATGGTTATGATTGGGAATTTAACTATGGCCGAGACATATACTATGCATGAACCACCTTAATTGGCTTTATAATATGGATATGTAAGAGTGAAAATGATCATATCATGTATAAAATTATAAATGTATGATGAATGAGAGGAAAATGCATAATTAAGGTCAAAATATGGCTATATCCTAGAGCAATGCTAAGGAAAATGACATATAAACTTTGGTACCTTATATGTAAGGAACATATGCCTTAAAGCTTGAGAAAATGATCATGAAATAGCTTGATTTACTTGACATAAATTGGAAAATTAGATGGAGTAAGTACGATACAAATGAATGTATAAAATGGACTAGGATGAATGTAATAATATTTGACACATAAACTTAGACAAAAGGCCTAAATTGTAACCTAGGCTTGAACCTGATGTATGACCTAGAAATGTACCAAAAAATATGCCTCCAAGGGCTATGTCTTGTAATTATATGTGATGGCTTTTTGAGCCTATGTTTTGGCCTTGTAAAGGGCTTAAGGGTTGTATGGCTTAGGGCCTATGAATATGTTAGAAATACTAGTGAAAATTGCGCTAAAAAATATAGAGAAATAAACATAGAATTTTCTTTTAAATTGTGACAAAATAACCCATAACTATCCAATTTGACCATTACTTGAATTAAAAATATCACTGGACATTAAATGTCAATTATATGAGAAATGCCCATGGAAGAAAATCAAACATAATATACCTTAAATTTTTGTAATTTTAATACTTAAGAATTCTTATGAAAATATACTCGGTATAGCCTAATTGCTTGCATACTAGACCGGGCAAAAAATTGATTGTATGATAAAACTTATAATTGTTTGTTTTTTACTTAAGAATATTATAAAAAGTGGATCAGTAAAGAAATGGACCAAAATTAAGGTTAAATGGCCCATTAGTTTGACACCCATTAGATGGGTTGACTAGTTAACTTAGGGATTTTAGTAGCTATTACACTGTCTATTTTTAGATAGGGCCAGTACAGTGGCCTAAGTCATATTAGGGGCCATTGTACTAGTCTGTTGGATAGACAACCTTTTACTCTTACCACCTGATACCAGTATTAATTTTTATCAGTGCAACGCCATAGGTCCCGGAGGGCCACTGCACTAGTTTGTTAGACATATTAGTCTGCTGGGCAGACCACACCTTGCTATTTGCACCTTGGATACTATAATATAACTAGACCAGTGTAACAGTCAGTGTCCAGGATATGGATCACTACACTATTTTCATTCCCTCTAGGTCTAGTGTATATCGATGTTGTTGTCCTAGCTGGGCTAGATAAAGTAATGAAATAAACAACAATGAATTATATCAAGACTAATAAGAAATAAAAGGATTAATTAGGCATAAATGTCTGTATAATACCATAGAATGTATGACTAGGGGTATTTTGGTAATTTTACTTGTATAATATTTATTAACTTGATAATAAAGGACTAGGAATCTCATCTTTGATAATAACTTGGATCTATGATTTGCCTGGGTTATAATAGTTAAATGGAGGCTTTATTAAAATAAATTGGTATAATGGCATTTTGGTAATTTTGCATACATAACTTGTACCACCCTTATCGATTAAATAACTAGAATATTAAATATGGAAGTGCCCTAGATTTATATTGTATTGATGGTAGACGACTGCATAAGCAATAAATTGACTGAGGATAGGAGCAGGGGTATTTTGGTCATTTGATAGAAAATAACTGATCATGGGTTTAGTAACTAGAGTTAAAAATAATATTATCACTAACAATGGCAAGTATTTACTAGAGTTAAAATTTTAAGATATCATTTAGATAGTAATTAATAATTCTCTGCGAAGAAGGGTAATGTGGTAATTTGATAAATGTAGTCTTAACTGAGGATAAAATAATCTAATTGAATAAATGTCTACTACTCATGTTAAAATGCATGATCACTTGAATGGCATGAATTAAATGGTTAAGTTCACCACTGAGTATTATATACTCAGCATATCAGTTTTGGTGTATAGGTACTCAGAACCTACAAGTAGCCTCAGAGTGTGCGCAACAAAAATTCAAAGGACAAGTAAGTAAAGTTGCCAAGTGTTTAGGTCACAGTCTTTCACTCATGTAAATAGGTGGGGAATGGGTACCTTTCAAAGGTTTCTATAGATGTTAAGATAGTATTTTGTAATGAGTCCTTATCAAACAATCTTAATTATATGTAATTAACTTTATTTTATGATACAGTTTTATGAGCCTGAGGATATATACATGTGATTAAATAATTGTGACTTGAGGCCTATATTGATAAACTGATAGTATAATGAAGTTAGGTTACTACTAAGGAACCAGAATGGTCTAAAAGGTTTGAGGATATGCTATAAAAGTGCTTTATAGGTTGAAATTTTTGGGATAGGGACCTGAGCAGCTATTATGCTATCGAATTTTAGTAATAAAAAAATAAAAATCTGACTGACTTGAAATGGTTTCCTATTAACATGAACAATGATGGCATTAACCTAAATTAACCATAGGAATAGATAGAAATGAATATGGAGTCAAATAGAACTAAATAGTACAAGATAAGTAAATGTTAAGTGAATGACCATAGGAGAAATTTAAAGATGGGTGACCTAATGGGAAGTGCCCCACTTATTATGTTTTTTCGGGAATCCAGTATAGGGTGTTACATAAGTTGTCACAAGCAATATCTCTTACTCAATCTGATTGCCAAATCCGAATGAAAGACATTGCACAATCTTAACTATCTTATTACTTATACCTCTGTTATCTCTATTAATAAATATTTAAAACTATTACTATTATTCACAACACATGTCTATAATCATATCATTATAGGCCCACTATTTTCACATATACATGAGTGCAAATCTACTATTGTTACTCACCTGCTTTCATGTGATATCGAATAGAACTCATTAACTTACGCTACTTTGCTTGGGGCTACTACTTATGCTCCTGTCTATTACCTACACACTAGTAAAAGCTAGTACACTAAGCACAGATGCTCTATGGTGTATTCAATGTAATATGCATATAACATAGAAACACACAGGCATGCATCATGAATATAATAACATTTACAATTTATGATACTCTTATGCCACAACAAATAAATATATATATGATAATAGGTTTGATGTACATTTAGCAATGCAAGCATATAAGCTATATAGCATAGGTGATTTCCCTTTCTATAATTAACATCATAAGTTTTGTTCATAATTCCCTTTTATTGATTAGTATCTCAAATTTGACCTTTTTACTTATAATAGGCTGTATTCATTACAGATACATATTATCATCTTATTTAAGCCATATGAGTATTATCTTACTCTTTCATTATTTACTTAAGAACAACACAATACAACTTATTATGGTTACATTAATTTTTCCAATTCTATATAAACCACTTGATATTCCTTTATCTTCATAGTTTTATTCTTATTCTTATAATACTTCTTTTATCTGAATAGACACCTTTATATTGGCATAGTGATTTCCATCATTAATTATTTACTCTTGTCATGATAAATTTTCACTTAAATGGAGTTATTAAACTTTTATTCTATAAATGAGTTTATCATTACAATGTCATTTGTTTGACCATTAAAACCTCCCTTATTAATATCCATATTTTATTAACTTATTAATTTAGGTAACCCATATTCGACTGATAGGATCTCACTAATTGGACTAAGGGGATAGAAGGTGTGTAATGGCCCACATTCTAGACCTGACGGCTATTGCACCAACATGATGAGTTATCATATATGTGCAGTGATCTTGTTAAGCATCCTTATGGCTGCACCCTTATGAAATTACATGTAGTTGTTCCATTAGACCTATCGACAACTACACCCATATAAAAATAACGATAAAAAAATCATAGTGAAATCATAATGAGATATAAGGTATGGTGGCCCATGCAAGTCCAAGGTACTAAAATGGTATGCTTGTGTAAGGGCTCTCGTGAACCAGCACAAAATGGTGACATTGAAGTGTCATAGCAGCTGCTACTTTACCTAGGTGATTAGTTGACCTATCTAATGTACTTTCTAACTCATAAAGGCCTTACTAATGGCTTTATTATAATTTATTTCAATTACATAAGTCACATATGTTGCTCAATCTTATAGTTTGACTTTATTTTAAATAATTATTTTAGCCATCCTTATAAGTTTTATGTATTCACGAGATATTATCGCCATTTCTGAGCATACTTAGGGTGCCATCACTTTTGTCATATACATATGATATCATTGAACCATAATTTATATCTGTTGTAGGCAACGTATAATAATGCCATTATAACACCCCAAAAATCTCAGCTTATGAATAGTACTTCTTACGATGAATAGTGTTTTTGAAAACCTGGATCATACTAATATTTATGAATATCATTATTTATCATAAAATACTTTTGGGCAAAATTTAAGGTCAATCTAAAGTCATTAAAATGGTTAAAAATAAAAGAAAAGATTTTAGGATAGTGTTCTATGAATAGTGCCGTAGGCAAAGCTAAAACATAAAATTATTAAATTTTTGTTCAAAAAATTTTGAGATCGATACAACCTAATACTTAAAATAGTTCATTGGTATTGGAATTGAAATTTTTAAATATTGGAAAGTAGTTTTGCTAAAATCAAGAATCGATTAAAGTATAATTTCAATTCTATTTTTCTCCATTTTTGAACATAGGTTCTTAAGAGTTAATGGACCTTGAAAGGGCTAATAGGAGTTATGATTGAGGGTTTTTAAAGGTTTAGAATTATGGAAGGAGAGAATAAGGAAAATGGTGGCCATTAGATCATAAGTGATCTAATCTTAACCAAGTCAAGGTCAAAGAAATTGCATTAAAAAAGGGTCAATTAGGGTTTGTATGGCAAGCAAACCCACTCTTCTTCTTCTTCAAATTTTTTGACACTATTAAAGAGAAGAGAAGAGTTTTCTCTTTTTTTTAATCCTTTATCCCACCACTAGTTTCTCTTATCTAACACATCAGTCTACACCTCTATCACCCCTAGAAGCTATTAGAAGTAGAAAATTAAAGAAAAATCAAGACGATTTTAAGTTATGGCTATAGGGTGAATAATGACCAATTTTCATTTGGGTAAGATTTTTTTGATTTTATTATTTTTCTTATAGTTTATAGGTGTTAAAGAATAATTTTTTATGGTTGGATTGATTTTTAAAAGCTTCTGTGATTTTTAGCATATTTTCTAAAAACTTTCATGTTATACATGTTGTAGAAAAAGAAGGAACAAGTGGTTCCCAAGGCAAGAAAAAATTGTAATTGGTCTCTAGAGGATTATTTTTTGGCTCAACAAGTAAGTGTATTCACTTAGGCATTTGATGTGTGTGCTTGAATTTATTAAAAAAGTGTGCATGTGATAGAAATTGAATGTTTAATGTGGTAGTTAGTGTGACAGTAAATGCTAGTTAAAAAATACGTGCTAGAATAAGTTATTTAATGCATATGTGATAAATTATTTTTTATGACCATGTTATGCCTTGAGGTAGCTAAAACATGTATGCCATGTGTGTGCATGAAAAAGTTTTGAAATGGGTATTTAATGGTTATGTTAATGAGGTATGATTATGATAAATGCCATAATTATACTAAGATGTATAGTTGGGCATATGTACGTGCTTTGCTTAGAGTGGTCGAATGCCTCTAAGTAGAGTGTGCTTATGTTGAAATGCAAAATTGATAATAGACTAATGTTTAAGATTATTCATGCATATGGTTAAATTTAGGTATTGTAGAATGGTAGGTAAGTGTCTATAACCATTTAAATGTTCCTTTAAGCTTTGATATAATGATGTATGCTTAGAATATGGTTTTGTTGGATTTAAACATAATGCTAGAATAATGCATATGGTCATCGAAATATACACATGATGCATAGTTGAATGGGTATTAAGGATGATCATATGACAAGTTTTTAGGGCATAAGGCTAAAGAACTCGTAATACAAATATTAGTGGCAATGATGTGCTTATTATGGGTTAAGGCATTTATGTGGTCAAAATAAGTCAAATTTTCAAAAAGATCATGCAAGATACATATGATCATATTTGTGCAGCCAAAATGTCCATGTGGAATTATGTGTGCATGTAATCCCTATGTAATTAAAGAAAGATTAGTTTATACAATGAGATTTTTTGTGATATTTAATGAAGAGCTTGTATTTGAGCTATGATAAGTATATGACCTATGTGAGGTTTTAATTGTACATAAAACATGTGTAGTGATGATATTCTCGTGATGATGATGATGATGTAAGCATATGAAGCATATGAATGCTTGAAATATAACTTAATAAGGAAATAAACTATTTTAAAGGGTGGAATTGGTATTATGATGATAATTGTCCCATATGATTAAACAACCAAGATTGGATAGGTTGACTGATCAATTATAGAGTTTAGTAACTACTAAGGTACCTATAGGTACTTAATTTAACCTCTGAGCACTATTTGGCCTTCGAGCAATCTATATTTGGCCTAAGTGCACTTTTATAACCCTTCGGTACTAGTAGGACTTTCACATTCTAGTAATAACCTTTAGGCTCTAGATATGACCTATAGGTCTTAGTGTGTTCTGTGGATCGATATGGCCTATAGGCCTAGGTAGTCCCACTATTCAGTTTTGGATAGTTATCTTTTTAGTATGGGCAACAAATGGTTAAATAAAATAAATGAACATATTTGAGAACTTAATTGCATTTTATTTGCATCTTTAACTATTATGTATCAGATATGATATGAAAATGCAAATTATTATAATTGGTACATTATGTTTAAGATGGGATGGAAACCTTATGATTAATTTTTGCTATATTTGAGAATGGATTTTTAAATGTTTATTTATTACATAAAGATTAATTATATCTGGACAATATATAAGTTAATTGATCTTGATGAAAGATTAGCATGACTTGCATTAATAAAAACATATGCTAAAGTGAATACACAAATAAGCATTTGCTTAGTGCAACATTTTGTTTTGTGATGTGTATGTTAAGGAGACAATAGATTAGAGTCAAAGCTTCAATCCAAAAGATATACCAAGAAAGCTACTCTATAATATTTTGTTTATTTTGGTATATGATATAATTAATATTTAAAGGCATTCTTATATAACTGAGGGATTGGGTCTAATCTATGATTATAAAGGTGTATTTTGTATCGTTTAAAGTTTATGGATGACATTTATTAAACAATATCATATGCTTAGCTCGTAATGGCATACATTCTTTTAATTGAGCATGCATGACTTGATGTTACATTTGAATGTTGCTTTTGAGGTTGTTGAGTTATTTAGAGGGTCAGATGGACCTAGAAGTGTTGGTTGAGTGAATGAATGATTTAGAAGTGTTGTTTTTGTGCAAGTTACTATTTAGGATAGTGCCCTGTATAGTCGTTATGCTACCAAAATTTTGGCATGAGGATTGTAACACCTTTTGCCCATTCTGAAAGGAAATAGACAAAGAGAGCTACTTCCTATAGGTCATCATCCTTACATTTCCCCATGTCTCATTCGTTTAACACTTATGCTTTATTTTAAATTATTGTCTGATCTTAGCCTGATTTTGTGGTTATTATTGTATGATCTACTAATATTGCCTATTTTAGTGTGATAAAATACCATTTTATGTCAATTATACATTTTATAGAAAATTGGGTAGCATGTCATACATATACATATACATTAATGATATGAATTGCATCCAAGTAAGAGTAGTGAAATCATGGTATATCATATGATTATAGCTTTATCAGCCAAGTTTTACCCATTTTAATATCTTGTTATGTAAGTAACAAGTTTTATTAGTAAGATTATTATATGTCCCATTTATCCATTTATTATTTAGGCCCATAATAGATAGACAACAATTTAAGACACTAGATAATGGGATCCATACTATGCAGTGGCCCATATTTTAAGCCTTGGTAGCTGTACCTACCTGGTCTAATAGTAGGAATCAGCTCCATGGAACCTCCCAATATCGGACTAGTAGATAGTAGGGATATGTACACAAACTTGCCAATATCAGTAAAGGGATAGTAGGGATCAGCCTCATGGGACCTCCTAATATCTCAAATCCTTATGTCTAACATAACACTAGTGACTAGCAGGGATTAGCCATGGGACCTCCCAATATCCACAATCAAACAAATGGGTAGTAGAGATCAGCCCAGATAGACCTCCCAATACTTGAGTGTGAAGGGTTCAACATCAGAACCTTAGCAACTGCCCCCGCCACATCCATCATACAACAATGGCCCTAGAGGAGCCAAACTACCTAGAAGTTGCTACTCCCTAGTTAACCCATCAACCCGTCTAGTGGGTATCTAATTGATAGGCCTCACTACTATCTAATCAATATTATTTAGCTACTAGTTATCTTTTAAGTGTTATAACATTGCTAGTATGTAATGCTCATGTTTTAAGGCTCTGTAAATAGTGCCACTTGGTTCAGAAAGTATGCCTGAGGTGTCGAGTCACTTGCACACAAATCGAGTGATGGCACTGGTTATGAAACTTCAAAGTGCTTTAAATTGATGAAAAAGGCTAAATTTAAAATTTTAGTAGAAAAAATAATTCATTTCGGACTATAAGCTACTAGTCTATGTAATAAAATTTAATCGAGCTAGGGATGAATCGAGATATGCCAGGACAGACCAAAAAATATCGGACCCTAAAGCTCAAAAATTCCATTGAGTCCATTAGTGAAAGAATTTTTGAATTCTAAGATCATTTACAAATTTTCGTAATTTTAAAGATTGGCATACAAACTGAGGTAAACATTGGGGTCATCGTGTCAGAAATTCAACAGCATAATGTCTGTACCACG
>CANXYI011294188.1:0-10847 GCA_948208565.1 Hura crepitans | reverse complement strand
GGAGTACATGCATTACATTTCTTCCCCTCTAAACAAAAATTCCATACCCGAAATTAACTAGAGCAAATAGGTGAGGATATTGAGCTTTCATTTTCTCTTCTGGCTCCCACATAGCTTCTTCAGTGTTATGGTATCTCCATAGTACTTTAACCAGTGGTATGGACTTATTCCTCAACGACTTCATTTCACGTGCCACAATCTACATTAGTTCCTTCTTATAGCTCAGATCCAGCCGTACCTTAATATCTAACATCGAAATCACATGCATTGGATCTGAACTATACCTCTTAAGCATAGAAACATGAAAAACATAATGCATCTACTGTAGCTCAGGTGGTAATGCCAACCTATATGCTAGAGGTCTGACCCTTTTTATGATCTCATAGGGTCCTATAAACCTGGGACTTAATTCCCTTTTTTTACTAAACCTTAATATTTTTTTCCAATAAGAAACCTTCAAAAATTCTTTATCACCAACTGCCTACTCAATATCTTTTTGCTCCAGGTCAGCATACGATTTTTATCCATCAATGGCCTTAAACTTAATAGTATAGCCCCGTAGGATATCCTCTAGTATTTATATCACTCTCTCTGACTGCACATCAATCTGAGGATGGAATGTTATGCTGTAAGCCAGTCTAGTACCTAATGCCTCTTGTAACTTCTTCTAGAATCTAGAAGTGAAGTGAGGATCTCTGTCTAAAATGATCATCATTGGCACTCCATGTAATCTAAGTATCTTATCCACATACAATCTAGCCAATCTTTCTAAGGAGTAATCCATTCTGCCAGGGATAAAATGGGCTATTTTAGTTAATCTGTCCACTATGACCCATGCAGCATCACATTTACCTTTAGTCAAAGGTAGGCCTGTATGAAGTCTATAGTTACTTCTATTTCCACTTCGGTATTATTGTAGGGTGTAATAATCCCAAAGGAACCTAATGTTCAGCTTTCACTTGCTGGCATGTTAAACACTTAGTGACATACTCTGCCACCTCTTTTTTCATACCAGGCCACCAATAATGGGACTTCAGGTCTAAATACATCTTCGTGCTCCTAAGATGCATGGAATAGAGAGCCTCATGTGTTTCCATGAGTATTTGTAACCTCAGGTCATTTGTATTAGGTACACATAACCTGTTATGAAAGTATAGGTACCCATCCTATATTAACTCAAACCCTGTGGCCTTCCCCCCTTTAACTTTACTTGCCATTTGAACCAGCTAGTCATCTTTCATCTGCCTTTATTTAATTTGTTGTTTAAATTCTAGCTTCACCTGTAACTCAGCTAATACATCATCTTCTGAAGTGTATTGCAACTTGACATTCATAGCTTTCAAAGCCATCATAAACTTCCTACTCAAATCATCTGCCACCATATTAACTTTCCCTAAATGATAATCAATTAGGCAGTCATAATTCTTAATCAGTTCCAACCATCTTTCTTGTCTCAAGTTTAGCTCCTTCTGAGTCAGTAGGTATTTCAAGCTCTTATGATCTATATATAAGTAGCACTTTTCTCCATACAAATGGTGCCTCCAAATCTTCAAAGCAAACATAATGACAGCTAATTCTAAGTCATAGGTAGGGTAATTTCTTTCATGTGGCTTCAACTGTCTTGAGGCATAAGCCACCACTTTTCCCTCCTACATTAATACACACCCTAAACCATTTAGTGAAGCATCATTGTACACAATAAAGTCTTTACCCTATTTAGGTTGAATTAGGATAAGAGCATTGATCAGCATCTTTTTCAGTTGCTTAAAAGTAGTTTGACACTTATCATCCCACTCAAATATAGTCAAAGGAGTGGCAATGATAGAGAATCCCTTTACAAATCTCTTGTAGTACCCAACTAAGCCTAAGAAACTTCTCACTTCTGTTACATTCCTAAGTGGTTCCCATTTTAATACTACTTTCACCTTACTGGGATCAACTCTAATTCCCTCAGCTGAAACTATGTGGCCCAAAAAAGTAACTTCCCTCAACCAAAAATCACATTTATTGAGCTTGGCATACAACTGCCTCTCTTTTAAGGTCTGCAACACCACTCGAAGATGTTGTTCATGCTCTTCTTAGCTTATAAAGAACTCCAGGATGTCATCTATGAACACCACCACAAACTGATCTAGAGAAGGCTAGAAAACTCTGTTCATGAGGTCTATAAAAGCTACTAGAGCATTGGTGAGCCCAAATGGCATCACCAAGAACTCATAGTGCCTATACCGGGTTTTAAAGGCAGTTTTAGGGATATTAGCCTCTTTGATCCTTAGCTGATGATATCTAGATCTTAGATCAATTTTGGAAAATACCCTCTACCCCTCTTAACTGATTGAAGAGGTTATCTATCTTGGGCAATGGATACTTATTCTTTATAGTCATTTTATTCAGCTGCCTATGATTAATGTATAACCTGAGTGACCTATCTTTCTTCTTTACAAATAACACGGGTGCTCCCTAAGGAGATACACTGGGTTAGATAAAACCCTTATCTAGTAGTTTTTGTAACTATATCTTCAATTCTTTTAATTCAATAGGTGCCATTCGATAAGGAGTAATAGATATTGGACTAGTACTAGGGTATACATCGATTTCAAAATCTAGTTACCTCTAAGGTGGTAAGCCTGGTAACTCATTAAGGAATACATCGAGAAACTTATAAACAATTGGAATATGGGCCAAATTAGAATTAGGAGAATTTAGGTTAATAGCATAGGCTAAATATGCCTCATAGCCCTTCTGAGGAAGTCTCTGTGCCTCAACAGTAGAGATCAAATTGTTCACAGGACTACTCCGCCATCAACTGTCACTAGCTGTCCCCCTATAGTATGAAGGGTCAACTTTTTATGTTTACAATCTATCATGGCTTAATGTTTAGTCAGCCAATCCATCCCTAAAATTTCATCAAACTCATTAAAGGGTTAATGAATCAAAACAGTAGAGAATCTATGCCCCTGAATCACTAAAGGGCATTACCTATACACCTTATTCACCACCACACACTGTCCTATAGGATTACTAACTCTAATGTCTATATCAACATGCTCAGGCTCTAACTACCTATTATGTGCTTATGCAAAACATATATAGGAATGTGTAGAACTAGGGACTATCAAAGCCAAAACTAGAACATTAAATAAATAGAAGATACTAGTTATGATGTCTAGTGCTACAACCTTTTCCCTAGCTTTGATAGCATACTGCCTGGCTGGAGCACGAGCCTTAGTCCTAGTGCCCTTATTAGTATTAGATGATTCTCCCCTAGCTTGCCTTTAACCCTTGCCCTGAGGTGCTACATTAAATGCCTGGGTCTGAGTACCCCTTACCTACCTCCGAGGACTATCTCTCTTGAAATAGTCTCAAGCACCACATTGAAAACATCCCCGGCATTGGCCTAATTTACACTGTCCCTAATGCTTTCTCTGACAAGTGGCATATATGGGAGGCTCATTCCTATTACCCACTGTGCTCGAAGTACCACCAGCCGGAAGAGGTAACCAAGGTCTAACAGTTAAAGCTTATTCTAACCTCTGGGTTTATACTGGTCTTGCCCCCTGATACCTTATCTACTATTGAGACCTAGACTGAGATTGTGCCTGAGTCTGATCCTCTCTCTTTTTCTTCCCATCTCCTAATGCTGCACTAGATTTTCCCATAGTGAACTGCCTCTTTTTTTGAAAGAGGTCCCTTTTTTCTTGAACCATTTCTTCCATATGATATGTTGCTGATACTAACACAACAAAGTCCCTTTCTCTAATATAATCTAATTGCATCCGCAACTCCATATTCAATCCTGCCAGAAATCTCTTGCATTTCTCCTCCTCTTTAGGAATAAATTTCTCAGCATACTTTAAGAGTCTAGTAAAGTCCTTCTCATATTCTGACACTATTCTCCTTCTTTATTTAGATCCAAAAATTCTTGTCTCTTTTTATCCTTAAGAGTCAAGTATGTATCTTTTCCTGAACTCCTTAAGGAAATATTCCTAGGTCAACTCTATTTGGTGCCTTAGTTGTGTTCCACCAGTTATGGGCTTCCTTCTATAGAAGGTAAGTAGCACACTACAAATTCTCCACCTTAGTATAGTTCAACTGCTCCAAAACTCTAAAAGTCCTGTCTAGCTAATATTCAGCTCTGGCAGTATCATCCTCCCTTCCCCTTAAAAAGTCAACAGCTCTTATCTTCCTCAATCTCTCTAAGGGAGTCTTCTATGGAGGGACTGGTGATGGAGGTACTAATGCTAAAGGAGGTAGGGGTGGAGCAGTAATAGCAACAGAGGTGTGTGTGAGCAAATTTACTATTTGCTACAATAAGGCTGGTGAAGCATTAGCCTATTGTTGGCCCGGCACTAGTAGTAATGGCTGCTGTGTAGCATCACTAGGTTTAGGTATGAATTCATTGCCTAGCCCCTAAATTGTAGTTGGTGCAAAACTAGCCACCTCTTCGGCCCCTCCTTTAGGTGCCTAATCAGCCATAGGCTTATTGTAAAAAGGGAACAACTTACTAGCCTCAAGGAGCGTAATAGTTCAGTGGAATTAGAAACTTAAAGATTGCACTCATGTACTTGGCCTAGGAATATTAACCTATGCTCTAATACCACAAAATGTAATATCTCATACTGGATTCCTGGAGAAACCCAATAAGCGGTGCACTTCCTGCCAGGTCACCCATCTTTAGATTTCTCCTATGTCATTCATTTAACTTTTACTTATTTTGCACTATTCAATTATATCTAACTCTAGATTCCTTCTTGTCTATTCATATAGTTCATTTTGCTTTATACCATTATGTTCATGTAATTATAAGGTGATTTTAACATAGTCAGGCATTTCCTAAAAATCTAGTAGCATAACGGCTGCTCGATCACTATCCCAAAAATTTTCTATAACCTGTAAACACTTTTATAACATTTAACACATCTCTTAGACCCTTTGGTCCCTCAGATATCATCTTATCACCATCAATTTATACACAGCAAAACTCAAGCCTCAGGCCATAACAATCATGCACACAGAGCCTTTGGCTCACATATCATGTACATTCAACTTGCATACACACAAGGGTTTACACTGATTATAAACATAAAGTCTGATTATATATATATTTATATATATATATATATATATACACATTCCCGAGTCTTTTTTATATACATCATATTCTTTTGACCCACACCCAAGTACATGAAGTGCAAAACTATACACATATACACTATTAACCTTCTCAAACTTGTCATCTGAACTCCCCGCTCGCTTTATGAGGCAACGTCTTTGTTCTTGGTACCTGCGCATTGAAACAGGTATGTTAAGTATAAAATACTCAGTGGTGAATTCAAACATTAAAGAATCATACCCAACAATTTATTCATGCATGAAAATTCCTATTCTTATTTTTCCCTAGATTCATGTTCATCTTAGAGTATCAATAAGTAAAAATAACCATTTTACCCCTAGTAACTCTATTAGAAATTTATCTAGTTAATCATTATTACTCATATAAATTATATCTTAGAATTATTATTGTTCTTTACATGCATAATCTTTATAGCTTAAATCATTAAGCAAGAACAGTGTGAAAAATTACCAAAATAGCCATATGTTGTAATTTATAGTCATAATCATATCTATTAAGTTTATTTAATTATTTTAACTGGTCCAACTTAGGAGACATCCCTAATAGACACTAGATCTAGAGGGAAGATAAATTGGTGCAGTGGCATTCTGGACCTATGTCACTGCACCGGCTCAATTACACACTGGCACCCAAGGTGCGAATTACAAAGGGTTATCTGCCCAGTAGATTGGTCTGTCTAACAGACTAGTGCAGTGATCCTCAAGGACCTATGCCACTACACTGGCATCATATAAATGATTAGTGGTAAAGTGGCCATGTCTGCCCAAAAGAAATAGACTAGTACAGTGGCCCCAGTGGGGATCTACGCAGTTGTACCAGCTCTATCTGAAAGGTAGATAATGTAGCAGCTACTAAGGATCCCTAAGTTAATCGATCAACCCATCTAATGAGTGTCTAACTAGTGGACCATTTAACCTCAATTAGTGTTCATTTCCTTACTGATTGACTTTTTATAATATTAGAAATTTAAAAATAGACAACTATAATTTTTATTGCACAATTAAAATTTAGCCCGATCTATTATAACTATAATCAGGCCTTACCGGGTGAATTTCAAAAAACCATATTTAAGGATTTAGAAGCCAGTCATTATGACATCCTAAGTTGAATATAATCCCATGAGCATTCCTTAAATCTAAGTCATTTATTGTCCAGTAGATTTAATGGTTCAGGTAATGGTCACTATTGGATAGTTAGGGGTTATTTCCTTACTTTGTGACAAGCAATTTAAGGTTCATTTCACCTTATTTCTAAATATAGTCTTCACTAGTTATCTCATACATTCATAGGCCTTAAGCCAGCCACACTTAGATCACTAAAAAGGCCAAAAACATAGGCATACATGCCACTACAAATAAACACTTTAATATAGCCATTTTAAGTACATAATTTTAGGTACATTACTCATTTACAAGCCATAGCCCTTAAAGGCAATTACAAGCCACTTTTCCTACCTTATTTCTAGCCACGTTTTAAGTTCATTTTTAAGTCATTTTGCATGCCAATTTCTTTACTACCTTTCATGCCATTCATGCCAATTCTAAACCATGCATTACATGCATAAAGTCTCATATTACCCATGTACATTAAGCTTGACCACATGCCATACATACCATGCCTCCACATGGCACCCATACCTCTCGGCCACTAAGAGATTTATTGCCATTACATGTATTTTAGCCTTGCTTATCATACATACATCTTCAACATTACCATTCTAGCAAATGTACACATATATATACCTTTTATCATGCATGCCATGCCATTATACAAGCCATACATGCTTCGGATGCACATCACACACACATGTACATACCTTATTTTACCCAAAGCCACCCTCCATACATGTATTCCTAGGCTAATCTCTAACCACTAACATGATTCACATAGAATACACCCAATATCCATGCCATAACCCATACTCACACCTTTCGGCTACACTCTCCCTTTTTGCCAAGCATGCTTATTTCCATTAATTCACAAGTAATTCCATTTCACATCATCATCAAAACCATCAATTTATACCTCAAGCATTATAAACATGCATTAAGCATTATCACATACATCAACCATCATAAACATACCTTAACACCCTTGCACATCTCTCGGCCAACTAGGGATTTATTATTGACTTCATTTCTTTTCATCACACAACCATCCTCCCACTCAAATTAACATGCAATTTAGCTAATCCCTTTAATTCCCTTATACCCTACTCGGTTTCCTACATTTCTATTCATGTTTGAAGCCAAAAGTTGAATCCTAAAAGCCTTAGAGACATGAGATAAGGGCTGGAATTCACATACCTCACAATAACAAGAGCCAATTTCCACTCCTTAGGCTTAAAGATCCCCACGAAGTTAGCTTCCAAGCTTACTACTCACTTCCAACCTTTCCATGGTCACCTTCTGCACCCTTCTCCAAGCTTTAGTTCTTTATAATTCACCTTAAGATCATAGACACATACCCCACATGAATGTTAGGTCCTTCAAATAAACCTTTAAAGCCTTAAAAATCATGGGAACAATAAGGAAAAAGGCATAGGACTCACTTAAAGGCACTTGCTAGATTGTGATAACCCCGAACACTTTGTGGATTTTTAGAAAATTCATGGGACCTCCTTTTACTATGCTTCCTTTTCCTTTAGCTCCCTAACATACCAAAAAGAATTTAAGTGGTGTAAAACTTTAGAAATGAATTGAAGAAAGAGGTGAAAATGGCATTTTTCTCCCTTTGTGGCGTCAGCAATAGTGCTTAAAGAAGAAAAAACTATTCTTTGGTTTTTAGGTGGAAAAGCCCACTTGCCATTCACCCTTGCCACTTGGCAAGGGTCTTTGGCCAAATGGCCAGGTGAGAGGTAGGCCCCACAGCCTCTAAGTTACCCCGACCTGACTCAATTTTGTGGCAAATTTTAAAAATCCACTAAAATTCACATGGACCTCAAAAAATTATGCCATTTGTTTTAAAATTCATATTTTAATCCCCTCTACATGCTTATAAATTTTTGTGGCCAAATTCCATCGATAAGGCAATGTTCAGATTGCCTCGATTTGCTTGCCAACACTTAAAAATTATGAGAATTCACAAATGACCTCAAAATCCAAAAATTCTTTCATCGATGAGCTCAGTGGAATTTTTGAGCTTTAGAGTCCACAATTTTTGAGTTCGTCTGGGCACATCTTGGGTCATTCCCGGCCTAAAATTTTTTTATTGGTTCGAAGGGTAGCTTATAGTACGAAATAAATTATTGGTTCTGCTAAATCTTTAAATTTTGCATTTTTCTTCAAATTAAAGCTCTTTGAAGTTTCATAACTAGTGTTACTAGCTCGATTTTTTTTCAAGTTAGCCGACACCCTGGGCATACTTCCTAAGCCTAGTGGCATTGTTCACAGAGCATCGGAGTCCTGAGCATTATAATCTAAGCACATCTCGAAGTTGTCCTAGCACAAACTCATTTAAGGTCACTATTGATAGTTTACAATGTAAAATGATTTATTGGTTCTCCTAAAAATTTTAGTTATTTCATTTTCTTCATTTTCTAGCCCATTAAAGTTTTATGACTAATACACACCCTTTTTGGCCTTATAAAGGTGCCTCGACTTCCTGAGAGTACTATTCATACCTTGAAGATACTATTTATGAAACTTTGATTTACGAGCTTTATAATCACATTATTTGTATAGCCTATTTTATGCATTTTATCCACTTGGCACATATAATCTTGAGGCAACATAATATAAAATCATCGTTTAAGCTCATTAAGACCATTATGCCCATAAATAGTATTTCGGCTATCTTAACATCAACAACATCATATTTGTCATGTCTTGACTATTTGTCCGATTTACCTAAACATAAAATGAGAATTTGAGAAAACCATAAGGAATGAAATAAATGTACAGATCGAGTGAGTCGATTAGTAAGAACAATAGTGTGAAAATCTATTGAGGGATGTAATAGTCATTTTCTAAATTATTAGAGGCAATGTTGAAAAAAGGTGGTTTAAAGCTTATTAAAATATGGAACATGTATGGAAGAGAGAGAAATATGAAAATAACATGAGATGAAATGCAAAAGTGTGAAAAGAAAGAGGTTCGGTACCCGACCTCTCTGAATAATGACATCGAGTTGTGAGTATTGCAACTCAGGCCAAGTTAGGGATTATCATACTAAAAATAAGTACTAATTAAAATATGCATTGTGGCGAAATTTAGGAATCATTTGAGGTCATATAAGATGTTAATTAAGCAAAAGAAGTTTTAATTGTATTATCCTTATAAATAGTAACCTAATTTTAGTTGAATGATAAAATATCTTATCTGAGCTTAGAAAAATATGAAAATAGCACAACTTGATGATCAAAAATTCTAACTAAGCCAATGGCACTAAGATTGGAATTTTCTAGTAATTAGAAGTAATTTATTTAAGTTAATTAAAAATATGATTATTTGGTTTAGTGGGTTCATCTCAATTAAAAATTAGAAAATTCAAGAGAGTTGCTAATTAAAGGATTTTTGAATTTTTGGTAACAAGAAAAAGAGTTATTACAGCCTCTATGATTAAAATTAAATTTTTAATGACTAAAATAACATAGAATTAATCTCAACCATTGGATTTTTAAGTGAAAAAATTATGGCCATTGAATAGGGGTATATAAGGGATGGAAACATCTAGAATTGATATAGAGGATAAAAGACTTCACCCTCCTCATACAACGTTGTTGGCCGAAACACCTCTCGCTCACTCTCCATTTGATTTTTCTCTCCTTTACCCCAAATATGCATATGTACCCTAAATTAAAGGTTTAAAATTCATCTATCACATATCTAGAGCTTAATTATGGTGAGAAATAATCAAAAGAAGGTGAAATTTAGGAGATTTATAGATAGAGAAAGTTAGGGTTTTCAAATACCTAAAGGGTAAGTTGGGTATTTTAAAGGTTTATTAATTTTTTAGATTATTTAAAGTGTTGAATTAGGTGATTCTAGCCTCAATTTGGAGTTTCGAGTTAGTAGGAATTTTTTATAAATTTTTCTAATGGAAATCTATTATGTTTCTAGTGATTTTTAGAGGTAAACATGGGATGATCAAAGTCATGGTGTGGAAGGTTATTTTGGAGGCCAAAGAGACCATTTGTAAGTGTATTCAATAAAATATATTCATGTGTGTGAAATTGCTTAACTAAAATATATGTGTATCTTGTATAGAATTATTTGATTTTATGGTTTAAGTTATATTTAAGTTATGATTATGATATAATTAAGTTAATCTAATGTGTTTAAGATGATTTATATAAGTAAATTGTTAAAATGAAGGAGTTAAGTGTGTAAAGCTTATATGGTCGAATGGTTTGTGATTTATGTTAGTGTTGGATTTGTTGAATGAGTATGTAGATATGAAATTATTGGACTTAATGGTATATAATGAATAATGGTATGATTAAAATAAGGTTTGATTGAATATAGTATCAAAAAAAAATGAATTGATTATGTGTATATGATGTTTGGCATAACGGATGTATAAAAGTGTGTATGTGTGTTTAGGTTGTTAGATCTCATTAATTATGGTATGATTATGTTTAAATTAATAAAGTGGTGATAATGCATTAAATTAATGGTTAAAAAGTTATAAAACATAATATGGACAAAATGGTTGAATGCCTAAATTGATGTAAGTGGTGTGTATAATTTGGGTTTAATATTATATTTGTACT
>CANXYI011294158.1:0-16139 GCA_948208565.1 Hura crepitans | reverse complement strand
TTAAGTTAATCATGTTTGTTCCTTTTTTCTTTCTTTTTTTTAAATCTCTTAACTCACTTTTAAGAGTACCATGCTATGCAATGAATGATGTGCACAAAGATGCTTATGAAAAGAAAAAATGATGTTTTATTAAACCTTTATTCGTCTAACATAAAGGAAAGAAATAGCTAAAAAAGAAAATAAAGATAGTCTATCCTATCTTTATTGAGTCCTATCATATCCTTGATTGGTGCGATCTTATAGTTGGTCAATAGTTGGACCATGAGGAGGTAAACCAAATGTCAAAAAGAGAGAACCTTACTTTTTAGAGGATTGAGGGATGATAGTGAGGTCTAGTGATAGGTAACCTTTAGGATTAGGTATCATACCATGGTCTATGAGGTTTTGGATAGCTCGATAAAAGGCTTTGTAATTGTCAATCAAGTGGCTAATCTTTTAGTGACAAGCATAGTATAGGTCATGGTGATGGTTAGGTGAAAGTGGTAAGGATTGACATTCAGGTATTAAGGGTTAAAGGACGTTTTAGTCTTTTAATTCCTTGAGCTTTATAGATAAGGGCTTATTTAGATGGGTAAATCTATGGGGAGTCTTTTTTGGCCTGGTTACTTGGTCATTGCTTACCCTTATGGTCAAATTTGTGCCCGTCGGGTTCTCCAAAGCACCTTGTTATTAGACTTCATGAATCCTTTCCTCTACGAATGCTATTATCCTTTGTTCTAGTTTTACCATTGCCTTGTATGCCTCTAGTCACCAATTGACTTTCACCTTTGGTTTTGGGTCTAGTTGGCATTTTTTACGGTGAAGAGTGTTGAAAGAAGGAAAGGAGTAAGTCATTTCCTTTGAGGAGCCTAAGCGAAGGATGATTTATATAGTTCACATGATATGTATGGCTAATATGATAAGATGTATGTTTTAAGCATTATGATGTTATGTATGATGTACACCAATTATGATACAAAGGCAATAAAGAATGCATAAGGATATGAATGAGGTTTAAATGTTACTCCTATTAAAGTGATGCATATATGAATGATGCATGATTAAGCCTAAATAATACGCATGGAAGCATGAAGTTATAGGATGGTGTTGTACTTATAAAACATATGTTTAGTTTTTGTATCAATGAGGGTTTATAACTCTAGTGTATATGGCTTCTAATGCCAATGTTATGCATGATTTGTATAGATGACTAATGTTGTGCATGATGCTTAATGCTATGTATGGATGCTTAATGCTATGTATGGATACCTAATGTTGTGTATGATGCCTAATGTTGTTTATAAATACCTAATGTTGTGTATGAGGCCTATAACTCCTATAATTAATGTGGGGATTACATAGAACCACCTTACATGTAGATTAATCTTAAAAGATCCTCAGTTATAGAAACAATATGAATGAATAAAGATAAATACAAGTGGAAGCCCTAGATCTTATCTTGTCATTAGATTTAAGCAATAATGCAATGTTGGGTTTTAGAAAGAAAGATTATTTTTAGTGTGGGCTAAGGACTAGTAAAGTAAAAATTGCTTTAGAGTCAGTGCTTAGACTCTTGAAATTATGGGTTTGAATTCTCCAATTCATCTTTTTTGATTCGCCCCTAATTTTCACCTTGTAAAGGGTATTTATAGGTTGTGTGGGCAGTTCTCTCATTCGAAAGAAAAAGGGGGTCCTAATAGGATTATGAGTCAGAGTCCAACTAGGAGGATTGAGTTTCTAGAAGTTCTTTAATGGCAGGTTCATATAGACCATGGTTTCTAAGTTCGTGTCAACTAAGGCTTTGAGTTCACTCGAACAATTCACGGGCCTTGCTCTGGACTCAATCTATTTCAGTCAATATGGACATGGGCTTTGGCTTATTTGGGCAAACCATAGGCTATAGGCTCTACTATTCTAGGCTAAGTCTTTATTGCTTAGATCGGACCCTATAGTATCAAGTCTAGGTGGACTTGCACTAGGATGGTTCGTGCATACCAAGTTTCTAGGTTCTTTGCCTTATTGCTTGACTATCTCTAGTTATCATTATAGGGCAAAAAGTAAGGTCTCCACAATATGGTTTTGAGTTTTGTAGTTAATAATCCATGAGACAATAAGATGTATAGAAGTGTTATGAAACACTTGTAAACTTGTGTACAAAAGTTTTTCATTTTAATCATATCCTTATGTTTTCATTGGGTTTAAAGAATTTTATTAGGGTTGCATGATTGGATGTTTAGGTTTATGGTAAGAATGTTGCAAAGGTTAAAAATTTCAAGTTGCTTAAGAGTTGCTATCAAATTTTTCCTAATTGTTTTAGTTCAGCATACACAAGTTACAAGTTTTAGCAGGTTGTAATGCTCCTAATTGTGAATCCTTGAGTACTTAGGTAGGGGTATTTTAGTATGACAATGAATAGAAGGATCTTAGCAATGCTTAAATTGGATTAAAAAAACTAAAGAAATAATCACAATTTTTTTGTGCAGCTACTAAGGAAGAAAATTCTAGAGATTTTGAGATTGTTATGGTTAGTAAATCCTTAAATGCATAAAAATAATTAAAGATCAAATGAAGAGAACAAGGATAGGTTGATTGTAATGACATTGACTATGGATTGAAAATTTTCAACTTTGGCCTCAGAATACTTCGAATTTTTGCAACAAGAAGTTAGCAAATAAGAGATTTCACATATCTTATCAATAAATTCATATTGTATATTTAAGCACATGAAGAGTTGTGTAGCTATCCATTTATTTGATGCAATGATTAAAGTTTAGCAAGGAATTCACATTAGATTTCTCTAACATTAAGAGCTTAAGATTCAAGAATAAAGGCATGTTATGTTGATTGAATGTTTGATTATAGGAATTAAGGGAATTTAAATTGAATTATTTTTATTCTGAGGGAAATTATAGTAAGGAGGGAGAATTTATTGTTGTATTTATGTGAATAGAGGAGTTAGCTGGGTTTGAAATGAGTTGAGTTGAAATCATAAGATAAGTGCAATATATTGGATTTTTAATCATTTATATTAGTTAATGGGACCTCTACATTTGAATAGCTTTGTGAAAGCACTATTATCAACATTATTAACAGCTAAACCTATTTCATGCTATGAATTCAAAAAGGTTTTTAAGCAATGTAAGTGCATAAGATATGATCTATGGAAATATAATAGCATTTTAAAGAAAAAAAATTTCAATTGGTGATGCTTCATTTTCAAGAATTCTTTTAAAGAATAAGTCAACTTTTCATTAATTGCTAAATCTTGGAGCAAATAAAGTAAAGGATGAAATGTGTTGTTCTTACAATATAATAATGATATTAGTTTAATTTTGGAGAGTTCATTAGTTTTCATTGCTAGTTGAAAGTTGTAAAAGGAGACTAAATTGTAAAAATTGTCAAATAGAGTAATCATATGTTGTTATAGAAACAATAAGGAGAAAAACATATAATAGGTATAATTTGATATAAAAATAAATAAGTAAGATTTGAAATAAAGATTATAAGTAACGAAGTGCAAGTGAATTTTATTGTTGATTCAAATTATGTAGCAATTATTCTCACAACCAATAGAATTTGAATGTTGTCAGTTATACATCATGAATAATTGTTAATTGTAGTAACCAATCATTGTTGATTATGTAGCAAAAAAGAGAACAGCTCATAGGTTCATGTATCAGGAAATTTTACCCTATAAAAAAAGGAAAAAAAAACTTATGAAATAGGTAGATAAAGTTAAAAAAAATAATAAAAGAAAGAGATGAATAACTAATTTTTTTAATACATTTATTGAAGTATTTTTACTATAAAAATATTATTGCATTTCTATTAACACTATAATTTTTTATGATTTATTAATTAAACCATTAAAATTTCTTTTATCTCTTCTTGTTGCCAAGGTTTTTCAATATCATTACGAGTGCCTTTATGGAGGCTAGCTATTGAGAGTTACAATATTTTATAATTAAGTTTCTTACTATAGTTAAATTGGATTTTATTTAGAAATTCAAATTCTAATTATTATGGTAAGTCTACTTAATATTACCATAACTTTGGTTTAGAGGAATAAAATTAAGTCATATAAAACATATGAAATTAGGAAGTTGTGTGATGGCTTACATTTGGAATATCAACCTATATTGTTAATCTAATGTCCATTTTATTAAGTTAAAAAAAGATAAAAAAAATGACACAATTTAACATATTGATGGAGTAGTTAATTGTAGTCCTAAATGACATTATTGAGTTAAACTACCAATTAAGTTTGTTCATAATACCTAAGTGCATAGAGCTAAAAGAAAATGTAAAACTATTTTAATGCATTAGAAATCACATTTGCTTCTTTTAAAGAAAGAAGGAATATGAGTATTGCATATTTTCTATCAAAGAGATACTTAGAGTTTATATAGTTGGCATGCTAATTAGGAGTGTATAGTTGTAGATCTGCATATAGTAAATGATTTACAAATATGGCTATTGACATGATATCTCAGTGTCTCAACTTCATGGTACACAATTACTTGATTAGGGCACTTCGCAGTGATGGATTCTTTATTTGCACAATGTATCACCTCTGATAAATGGCATTTAATTATTAATAGATATCATAAGATGGTACTTGAAAGAATGTATCTAAAGCTGTACTATGATATCTGAGTTCTATAGAAAATTTTAGATAGATAATTAAGCATATTACTAAAGTTTAACATAATAATTATTTTAAATCATTAAGCGCATAAACTCCACATGATTGGTTTAACTTATAAATTTGACTTTCACTTGATAAAGTGAAAATGAGATTGTTTCATCCAAATCTAACATGAAGTAATATTACTATTTAATATACTATAAATGTTAATCCATTCCATTAAAATTACATAGATCAGCTTATATAATATTTACATGTATCTTGTTTATTGTTACCATGTGTTTTACAGAATAACTAGATTAGACAACTCATAGTTAGTCATCTATAGTAAACTTTTACACCACTGAGCAAAAGTTGCTTAGCGTGTAAGTTGTCTTATGCTTAGGTTCTAGTGAGAATAATAAAGGTATAAAAGTCAGCTTGCACTAGTGTTAAGACTTGGGAAATTGGAAGAAAATTGTACTTTTCAAGATAATTGTTTTTTTTAAAAGGTTTATGATCAAGTATTTCTTTTGTTTTATATTAATCATCATTAGGTTGTTATATGCAGTGTATTAAGTGAAAAGATATTCCAATTTGTTTATAATATATGCAAATGTAAAGAGATAGACTTATGATTCTTTAAAATTTATATTAAGAGATTATAGGTAATAATATATAGAATATGACTTGGTAAGAGTGATACATGATAAAGTGATGCTTGATAAGGAAAAGATAATGTGTGGTGTATTGAATTGGAAATTTGAAAGTGAAAATTTTGAAATGTTTGTGAATCTATATGCATGTGATTTTTTTACTATGATAAATAGTAGGGTTGGCCACATTCAAAAATAGGTTGCAACCTCTAGTTTACCAAAATAATAACTTATTTGATACTAAAATCAAGGATGGTTAAATTAATTAAGGAACAAAAAATTTAGTTTCCTTTTTTAAATTGAATTAATATAGGTTATATGTAGGATTGGATTGGTATAGAACATGTGTACAATGTAGGTAGGTAATAGCCTTATGGGCTATTACATTTAGTGGTATAAGAGCCTAGGTTTGGGAGGTTCTAGAAATAGGGTGTAGGGACAGAAAATGTCATAAAAGCATGTATTGGATATTATATTAATAAATGGAACTTTAATGCAAAGTACCTTTCTTCTTTTTGATTGCATGTTTAAAGATAAATCTAAAGTCCTAACGGGCATTAGAGGAAGTTACAAAAAGCAATAATCCTCCTAGTGTTGGAAATGAAAATGAAAAAGGCATTCTAGTAGGGGCATTAGCTAGACCTATAGCTCAAGCTCAAGTAATATTTCTATAATAATGACTAAATTCATCCCTTAGATGAATAGTGTGATTCCACCATAGCCTTAGCCATAGCCACCATCACCTACCTCAGCCACTATAAAATCTTATCTAAAAAATTAAAAGAAGTATAGAGTAGAGGATTTCAATGGTAGTAAAGGAGATTACCCCACAATGGCATTAAACTGGCTAAAAAGAACAAAAATGGTCTTGAAATAAATTTGTTTCACTATAGAGTGTAAAAAAATTTAGGAAAAGCTATATCAATCATATTGAGAAGATGAAAGAAAAGAATTTTTACAACTAAGATAAAAAAACATAACGGTTACTAAATATGAGAGAGTTTAATGTCTCAAGTGGAATTTAAGAAGCATAATCACTTTAGAAGCTAATAGATTCAAGAGATTCAAGGATGGCTTTAACCATGATATTAAGAGAGTATCATAGTTTTTTAGATAAAAGATTTTGGTTCCCTTGTCATAGCTACAATAAATGTAGAAATTATTACAATAGATGAAAGAAGTAAAAGGGATAGACAGTTGAAAAGAGGACAAAGCATTCATTCTTTCTTTAACTAAAGGAAAACATGAAGTGCATGTAGTTAGGCATCATAGATAGGTACATAGAACACAAGACAAGTGGCCATTTTTAGATGTGTTAAGCAAAAATAACACTCTACATCCAATTCTCTCATAAGTCTTTTAAGAAGAATAGCTCTTACCATATATGTCCATTATGGTAGAAATCATATATGTGACATCCTTTACCCGAACCACTCTTAGATCTTGATGAAAGATGGCATACAAATAATATCTAACTTCTATATATTCGAGTTACTTAAAACTTTTCAAAGCAACTTATAGAACATAAAGCCAAGTTTACAAAAACCACATGCTAGGTTAAACTATTTGGGGTTTTTATGCCCATAATCCAGTAGCATAACAACTTTTTAATGACACTATCCCAATGGAAACTTGTATAAAAATTTTTAAAAACCTTAAACATATCTCAATAGCCATTTACTAACTTCCTCTTCAAACCCAATCATACATTATCCATACTATCTCAAATCATACATCAAGATCATCTTAACACCTATCATCAACACATGTAATAATTAACATCAAGGTCAAACCAAACATAATAAGCATTATAGTCTATAGAAAATAACATCCAGGAAAGATATATCACTTATAAAAAATAGGCCCATCACCCCTTTTTATTACATATGAA
Organism: Hura crepitans; assembly: GCA_948208565.1. Classification (NCBI taxonomy): domain Eukaryota; kingdom Viridiplantae; phylum Streptophyta; class Magnoliopsida; order Malpighiales; family Euphorbiaceae; genus Hura; species Hura crepitans. Next base: position 8,986 of record CANXYI011294158.1, on the reverse strand, counting down.
TGCCAAGAACTAAACCAACTTCTTTTTTAAAATCAAACAATATTGTATATATCTAAAAGGAGCAACTCCACTTTGACAGTCTTCATCTACTATAACCAATAGCTTCCACATACTCATAGACATATAAACCTATGCATCACAAAACACAAAATGATGCACTAAGCTTTACAACTTAAAGGTGTATCCCAGTATAATAAGCTCAAACCTATATACATGATTCTCATGCAAAAATAATTCAATATTAGGAATATATCAAGCATAGGATTTAAGAAAATGTCTTCCTTACAAATTATTACATAGCAAGATTAATTATTATTTTGTATAATTCATTATATAGATGTTAAATCAACATAACATCATGAATTAATACATATATCATTTTTCACATTTATGTATTTTTTAAGATATTCAATTACTCATGCACATGTCATTTATTAGTGCACATCAATACACTCACCGACTTTAACATAAATAAGTTATGTTACATTCACTTCATAAGCTAATATTTAATAAGAATCTTATTCTTCCATTAGAGTTTACAATGTCTTAAATTTTTTTAAGTAATTCCTCATAATCATTTTAAATTATGAATATCCTTTAATTTGCCCATGCTAGATAGACAAGTTCTTGATACTAGATTATCACATGCTGTATAGTACCCAATTAAGGCTTATGCAGCTTTACCCATAATATGATATATGTATACTACCTAATCAAGGCTTACACAACTGTACCCATAATATGAGATATTTTATAGCACCCAATTGAGGCTTATATAGCTATATTTATAACATGATATAATGCATAGTACCCAATTAGGGCTTATGCAACTATACCTATAACATGATATATTATACAGTACCTAATCAAGGCTTATATGGCTATATCGTTAAGATATCTGAGCCTAAAGGTCATAAACTAGGACTCAAAAGCCATAAGTAGTCACCAAAATACCTTAGTAGCTATTATTCTCTCTAATTAATGGGTCAACCTATCTTGATTAGGTTGTTTATATTCATATAGGTATTTATCTTTCCTTAATTAAATTAATTTCAACATTCAAATATCATGTAGTACCATCTGGTTTTTTATAACTTCTATAATGCCACAATTATAAGAATTATTTTTGAAAGAAATTACTTCATCATAACAATTATTATCATCTTATCTTTCTCATAGGAAACCATTCAACCACCTAATCATTCTTAAAATAGTATTAGCCTATTTCTTTCATGTTATGTTCATGTTATGAAAGTACTCACATACTCCTCTCATCATTCACATATTCTAGGAAAAGTATACGTCTACTAATATTATAATGTTCACATAAAACATCTTGAAATTTTCTAAGTAATGTACTCATACTATCCTTGTATTTAAGTAATAATCAAATGCTTCATCATGCATATACCCTTTGTTTTAAGACTTATAGCAATACTTGCATTTTAACAAGCAATATACTTATACTTTCTTTATCTTTAAAGAATACTCACATATTTTAACATGCACATACTATTATGTTCATCACATTAGCACACTTATCATATCATGCAATAAGTCACACTAAATTACTCATTCATACTATTATTTAGGACTACCTTATGCTCACTTTCATTTATTCATTTTAGTTCATAATTTTATTGATACATATATCATTACACATGTCATTCTAGGGTTCCAAATTTAGTCTCATACTATAACACTCGAAAATCATAAGATCATGAATAGTACAGCTTGGGGTTATGAGTAGTGACTCTTTAGACTTGAATAGTGCTTTTCTTACTGATCAATAGAGCATGTTATAAATAAATTGTGAGTGCAATTAGATATGAAAATAAATATGTTTGGATGGTTAACGACTAATAACAAGTATGCTTATAAATAATACCTTTCTCGGTATGAATAGTATTTCCTGAGGCCCGAGCTAGACTAATGTTACAATATGAAAGTATTAATTATGAAACAATTTTTGGTAAAGTTTGAAATTGAAACAAAGTCATTATGATAGTTAAAAATAAAAGTAAAGTTTTTATAGTAGTATATTGTGAATAGCAATGTAGTTAAAGCTAAATCATAAAGTATTTGTTTTTGCTCCAATGAACTCGAGAATGCCACATCCTAAGCCTATAATATTTTAAGAGTATCATGGTATTAGAGTTGGAATTTTTGAACACCAAAAAGTATTTTATAAAAATCAAATAAAGTTTGAAGTATCGGTTTAATACAAGTTTTTCAAAGTTTTCGAATGCAATTTGTTTGAGCCTTTTGGGTCTCATTTTAAGTTATTTTATGAAATCCCAAAGGAATATAATTAAGGTTGTGAATGGAAGGAATAAAATTTAAATGAATGGAAAATAGGAAGGGCTTTTAAAACCATCGGATCATTAAAAGATCCAATTTTGGCCATTAATTTAAAACACTATAAAAGGGGGTCTAAAGCTATTATTTGGGTTAACATTGGAACAATACTCCTCCTTTTTTTCTCTTTTGCAGCCGACGGATTCCCAAGCCCTACTCCCCTATTTTTACTTCTTACTCCTCTATTTTTAAGCTATTATTAACCATTTTAGCCATAAATCTTATCCCTCAAAGCTTTCTCTTCATGATTCAAGCTTAGAAGAAGGACTTATTTGGAAGAAAATAAGGATTTTATATTGATATTAATAGTAACCAACCTTCAAGAAAGTGATCTTTTCAAGGTTTTTATATTTTTCTAAGATTTTTTGGAGTTCTAATAATAGTTTCATGAAGTTATTTTGTTGATTGGAAGTCTTGGAATTTTATTATAAACTTTTGTATGTATGTGAGGTATATGTTTAAAGAGTAAGAAGAAGGAGACACGGGAATAAGGCTAAGGGAAGATAATTAAGGCTTAAAGAAGTGTCTTAAGCATATTTGGTATGTGTATTAAATAATTTCATGCCTTAAAGTGTCTTTGTAAAGTTTAAAAGTGTGTATGTGTGGATTAAATGAGTTAGTTATGTGTGTAATAAGTGTGTATGGCTTGTATGATTAATTAAGGAAACTTAATATGCTAATTGAGATAACTTAAGTTTGCTAAAATAATGAAATGATGAATTGATTAATAAGATCTTATTGTAACACATTGTAATCTTGAGGTTATAAATAGCACTCTTAGGATGTGAGTAGTGTTTCTCAAGATCTGAGTTACAATAATGTATATAAAATAATTTTAGGTAAAATTTAAAGTTAAAACAAAGTCATTAAGATAGTTAAAATCGAATTAAAATTTTACGACAATAACCTAGTTAAAGCTGAGGCATAAAACATTTCATTTTTGCCCAAAATGACGTAGGATTTATACAACTTGATACCCAAATATTCCAAATGTTCTATTAGTAATAGAATTTGAATTTTTGAATATCAAGAAGTATTTTATAAAAATCTAGAAAATTTAAGACTATAAACTTCAATCGATTTTTCAAGTTTTTTGAATACGGTTTTTTTTGTGCTTTTACGTCTTATTTTAAGAGATTTTATAGGGGCCCTAAGATATGTCTATTGGTGTTTAAACATGAGAGGAAGAAATTGAAAAAGAAGAAATGAGGTATGGAAAAATGGGAGTTATTAGATGTTAAGAAGGGGGAATCATAACCCTTAGATTAATAGGCGTATAAAGGGTTAATTGGTCTTAATTTTGTTAATGCCATAATAGTGTCATCTTCTCCCTTTAGATTGAAGAACCCAACAGTAACCCCATTACAAAACCCTCTATTTTCTTCTTTTCTTCCTTCATTCCAACACTAAAATTAGACCTCTAAGCTTTATTTAAGATAGATTAAAGTGTTTTACATCAAGAGAATCAAGAATCAAAGGTTGATTTTAAAGAATTGAAGGATTCGAACTTTAATAAATAGTAACCTCTTTTTGTTAAGTGGATTTTAATGAGGTTTGGCATTTTTCTAAGGTGTGTTCTGTGTTCAATAAGAGTAATCTAAGGTTAATTACAAGTTTGGTTATGAATGGATTTTTGTATGAATTTTCATGTGTGAAAGTATGTTATGTTTGTAGAGAAAGGTGACTAAAGTAAAGGGAAATGCAAGAAGAAGGTGTGAGAAGGCTTAAAAGGTGTTAACAAGCTCATTATATGTGTATAAAAAAGCATAAGTCACTATGTGTGCATTTTTGTTGTTAAAAATATGTATATTAGGGTTAGTTTGGTATGTAAATCATGTAAATCCATGACTTATATACTTTAGTAGTTATAATGAGTTAAATGTATGTTTAAATGTTAATAAATGATAGGATAAAAATATTATTGTGTGAAAACTTGATTTGGTTGAAACCCTCACATGAGGTTATGTGTATGTGTTATACAATTTATATGATTTATGTTAAGAATTATACCATATTATAATCATAATTAAATTGTTAACCTTAATATGCCTATAAGGATGATTAAATGATAAGAAAAGAGTGTATGTGTGTGCAAATAAGGTGTATAAGTAAGCCTAAGAAATAGGGTAAGTTAAGTCAAAACATATGGTGATGATATATGCTTAGCCAAAATGCTTCACACACATGTTCAAGTGTTTCTAGTGTTAAAAATTATAAGAATAGATGTAATTAAATATTAATGCCATGAAAAAAATGAAAGTAATTACAAATCACACGTTATTGATAACAAGATTTGAAAGATTATGTAGTGATATATAGTAATTATATTATGCACTCTAAGGAACATAACCTATGCCATAATGTGCTAATGTTTTCATGAATGAAGATTGAGTGTGGTCAAAAGGTATTAAGACATAAAATGATGTTATATATGTGTCTTGGTGACACTAAGTTATCCACTTACATATAAACTTAAGTGATGCTACGATTGACAAATTGTTTTATGCTTTCTCTATAATATCATAGTGAACCCATATAATATGGTAAGGATAACTTTAATATGCACGACCTTAAATTATGACCATAGGTTGAATGGCTAATGGTGAATATATGGGATCATGAATATAAGAATTAAATGAAAATATGTGTTAAGCTTATGACTAATGAATGTATAATTTGGTGCATATAAGACACAGCCTTACATATATGATAGGTGTAACCAAAGAATGAGATACAAACTTACACATTTAATAGAAGGGCTATTGTTGCACTACATTAGTCATTTGTTTGCTAGATAATTTATTAAATGTACTTAAGCTATGTTATAATATGAGAAACTAAACAAAATATGGTGATGGCCCATAGTAAAATGACAACCTAGTCCGAAGAGGTTAACTGATCAACTAGGGCATTTAGCAACTGCTAGGGTACCACAATATCTAATTATGGCCTTTAAGCCCATATTATCTCATGGCCCATTTAGGACCTTCGGGTCTATATCATAACCTTCGAGTCTGAATTATAACCTTCGAGTCTGTATCATGGCCTTTAACCCATATATGACCTCTATGGTCTATTATGGCCTCTTTGGCCAATTTATCCTGTTATCCAATATTGAGATATTATTAGTCAAATATGGTCAAAGAAATTGAATAAGTTAAATAAGTAATGTATATAAGAACGCAATTAAACAATATTAAAAGTTCTATAGTTGCATGAGATGTAGGTGTAGAGATTATGATATTTTTACTAAGGATAAGAGTGGTTAGTGGAGTCACCACCTAGCCTCTACACTAGAACCTTTGATCATCTATACTAGAAAGGTTCAAAATTCAGATCTTGTTTATGATAAAATAATATGTCTTCCATTTTAATTTGCAACATTTATCAGTCCTATATCAAGCAAGCATGCATTATATTTAAGCATCCATATCACCTTCGCATGTAGAAAACTAAATTGCATTATTTAAAGTGCATTACAATAAGGTATATTGTACATCCAGAAAGTGGGTTATTCATTAGTTATGGTGTGAGCTGACAATTACCCATAATTCCATAAGAATTGGAGGTAATTGCCCAACTCCCATCTCTAAGAGATTGGCCTTTTAAAATACATTTTAAATATGACTTTTGATTAGGAAAACTCAAATCTATTTTATTACAAAAACACCAATTAATTTTGTAGAAAATCATTTGATATGAAAGTTAAGCAATTGATGTCTAAAATAGGTTGTTTAGTATTTGTGCAGACTATTGCTTATAAGTACAAAACTCAAAGAAATAAAACACAACATGTATATGGTCCCATTTGTACTTTGATTAGTTCATACGGACTCTATATAGCTCTAGTTAGTGACTGTGTAGACTACTGCTTATAAGGGATATTATGTCCATCTATAGCCCTACTTCGACGAGAAAGATTTCTTGCATACAATTTAAAAGAAGAGGTTTAACAATACCAGATAAAGGATTCATATAAAATCATAAAGAAGACAAGAGATAAATACATGTCAAATTGAAATCCAAAGTAGATATCCACGTAGATTACGTTCCTTATAAGAGGGAGTCTGTGCGGACTTAAAGACAAAATATACAAGAATGAAACAAGATCTTTCTTACAAACTATATTCCTTATGAGAGGGAGTCTATGCGGACTATACAATAATTTTGATATATTAACAACATGTATTTTAGAGAATGAGATAATTATGCAACATGCTAACATTATAGAATAACACGATAAATAAGATATATTAAAGCATGATATATAAGACAAATAAGATACTATTACAGAAAATAAGTCCGTACGAACAACATATCCTATACATGTTAAGAAAGTAAGTCTGTGGAGACTTCATCATGTTTACAAATAAGCCAAAACAATTAAGACAAAGATAATAGAGTGGATATGATGTAATAGCAATTAATTGTACATTATGAAACAACTTAAAATCATAACCTATTCCTTTGATCAAAATAGCGATTACATAGAATCACCTCACTTATGATCAATTCATAGAGATCATAGGTCCATGAAAAATAGCATTAATTATATATAGAAAAGACCTTAGATATTACCTTGTGAATGAACTATTCAAGCAATGGCACAAAAGTGTAAGAGTATAGAAGGAATTATTTTTAGTGAGGCTAATAGGACCAATAGATTGTATCCTAGTTAGAGTCCTCTTGTAGACTCACGGATGGGTTTCTTAGATGCAGTGAATTTGATTCTTAGCCTCCCCGTTCCTTATACATAAGAAAGCTATTTTTAGGTTTAGTTTTAAGAGTTTCCTATCTAAAAGAGGTAGAATCCTAAAAAGATTAGGAATTGTAGAACAAATAGGAAAATCCCACTTCTAAAAGACTTTATGTCAACAAGTCCATACAGACTTGTATAGTTTAGTCCATTCAGACCTAGGTTGTATACTTTCACAGCAGTTTATAAAGCTTTGGTCTAAGTTTTAGGCAAGGTTTGAGTTAGTCAATATAAACATGACTTGGACTTGTTCAGGTGGACCTTGGGCCTTAGGCTTGGTAGAGCTGATTGGGCTAGTACAGACCTAGGTGGCATGTGTTTGTGCGAACCTTGTTTAAAATAGGTCCCTATGGACTTATATTTGCTTCCTAAGGGGCTTGTGCCATTGCTTAAGAACCTATCTCTAGTGATCATTATAGGCTAAAAAAAGTGAATGGGTCTATACTGTGGGCTTTCCAGGTTAGGTCAAAGTCTAAATGCATAAGAAAGTCCTAGAATTATAATCAAGGAATCTATAATTACCTTGGCTTTGGTGTGTGCTATGAAGTGCTAAAGCAATAGTGCACATCAAAGTACTTTTGTTAGAGATACTTACCTGAAAGTATACTTATTTGGTGTGAAACTATATCGAATACGGATGCTTGCCTTTGAATCATTTGTAAAAAGCTTGCTAGACTTGAGTGTTATTATTCCTTCAAAAAAGAATTGATATTATAAAGAAAACTACATCGAATACGGGTGTTTGCTTGTCCTCAGGTGAAGTAAAAATCCAACTAAATCAAAACATGTTTTTACTTTGATGCTTTTAGATAAAGCTTAAAAGTAAGTTACATGAATATGAATGCATGCTCACCTTCGAGTGAAGAACTACACCTAATATGAGTGCCTATTTATCTCTAAGTGAATTCTAATTTCTTAAAGCTGAAGAAAACTACACCAAATGTGGCTATCTATTTACCTTTATATAAAGATAAACTATATTAAATATGGGTCCCTATTTGCCTTTGGATGATTTGAATTAAAGCTAAACAAAACTAAACCGAATGCAAGTACATATTCACCTTTAAAAGAAAATTCAAAATGTTGAACTAAAGAAAACTACACCAAATTTGGATGCCTATTCACCTCCAAGTGAAGATAAACTACATCAAATATGGGTGCCTATTTACCTTCGAGTTGGTAAGTTGCAGATAGATTGAACTAAATCTAGTGATAAGTTCAAAATAGATGATCAAATTAAATCTAGTGATGAGATTAGAGATGCTAACCAAATCAAATATAGTGATAAGTCTAAAGTATGCTAATCGAACCAAATTTGGTGATGAGTTTAGAGATGCTGACCAAACTGAATCTAGTGATAGGTCTAAAAGAGTTGACCGAATCAAATTTAGTTATGAGTCTAAAAGAGTTAATCGAACCAAATCTAGTGATAGGTTTGAAAGAGTTAACCAAATCAAATCTAGTGACAGGTCTGAAAGAGTTGACTGAATCATATATATTGTTAAGGACATTAATATCATGGAAGTATATGTGTGCCATCATTTGCACATGTTTTGTGTGTGATGTAAGTGCATGATTGATACATGAGTTATATGCTTAAATGTATTTAGGCATATGGGTAATACAGAGATGTGTGCATGTATGAATTTATATGGACTGATATGAATGTAATGCCTTGCATGAAACTTTTCTATGATATGTGAATGACTATGCACATGCATGTTACTTCCCTTTTACATTCCTAAGCTATGTGAGTTAGCTATTTACACTAATGCTTATGAATTTAATAAATGTGTATATATGTTATATGCATAAAATATGTGACTACGTACTAGATACATTAATGCCTAATTAATTCAGGTATATAAATGT
>CANXYI011294127.1:0-12866 GCA_948208565.1 Hura crepitans | reverse complement strand
AAAACTCATAAAATCACAAGATAAACAGGTTGTACATGAATTACAAGTAAGACATAAATGGATTGATCTAAACGGGTTGGGTCATTTTATGTGTCAAACGAATCATACCATAAATAGGTTAATATCATATCACGCTAGATTTACGTTAATTCTTTTTAGATCAAATAGGTCAGATAAATTTTTACTACCTTTAATTAATAGTATTATTTATTACAAAAATAATCTAATAAAGTTCATAAATTTAGTGTTACTCAAAACTGCCAATTTCGAATTGTTTATAATCATAAATAAATATAAAATCCGTAATTGAAATATTGCTCAAAAAATTTTTGTCAACTTTAATATTTGGTTATGATTCTGTTAATACGTAAATGTAAAACTAGCAATAAAATATTAATATTTGATTGTAATTTCAAAATTTACTTTTATTTGTAACTTTTTAATAATGAGAGTTTTTTATATATTGAAAATTAATCATATTGTGTATAAAACATATTATTTTGAATGATTAATTAGATAATGATTATGTAAATTTGTATAAATTTTATCCATAAAAATATTCAGATTTGTTTTGAAAAGATGAAATATTTATATTATAATTTAATGTCAAAATAAAATTAAGATTCAAAATAATGAAAAATATTTTATTTTATGTGTTATAAATTAATTGTATTTTTATTCGTCTTGATTATTTAAATTATTATTAAAAAAATTTTAATTATATTTTTATAAAAAAAATTAATCACATACAAAGTACATGCACATTAAACTAATATATATATATATATATATATATATATATATATATATATATATATATATATATCTAAAAATATAAAATATAATTTAAATATATTTTGAAGTACTATTTTATATAAATTTTAAGCTTTAGAGTAAAAAACTATAAAAAGAAAAATTTTTGGGTTTAAAAATTTAAAATATAAGATAAATATGAATTGATTTACCGTTAACTATTGGTTAATTAGGATTAAAAATTTAAACTGCAATTATAATCATTGTTATCAATCAACCTAAAAATTGGTTCGATTTTGAAATGATTTTTTTATTAGTTAAAAAATTGATTGACTGTAAATACTCTTAATAAATATCGTGAGAATATGTTTAATTGGTCATATCGGTCTTGGATCAAATCGGAACAAATAAACTAAAAATCAAATATTTAAACTTTTATAATAGAATATAGTCTTTAGATGATTGAATTGAATAAATTAAAATTTTGAAGAATCAAATTGAATACACCCAATTTTTATATATTTCATTTTTTTTATACATAAAAATGTAAAAAATGACATCGTTTTAGAAGTTTGGCATGATTTTTTCAATTTTCCTCTTTCAAAAACTAAATTGAACCAATTAAGTCAAGTTTTCTCCAAAAATCAAAACATTGAAAATCAAACAGAACTTATCAAATTACCTAATTGTTGATTAAGATCACGTTTGATTTTGTAATTCAATCTAGTAGCTAATCGATAGCTATTGCTTATAGCCAATAGTCGATAGATGATAGTTAATATTTCAAATATTATTAATGTTTGGTAAAATTTTACGAGCAATTGCTATTTTCATATCAAATTATTATTAAGGGTATAATTTATTTGTATGCATATGTGCTATGTATTTTTTCATATATTATATATATAATAATTAAAATTAATTTATTTTAAAAATATTCACATATATATAAACAAAAAATTAAAATTACGATTATTATTATTGTCATTGTTGTTGTCACATCTATGTTTTAACATCTATTTTTATTATTTATATTAAAAAATTATTAATATAAATTAATTAAAAAAATTATAATTATTAAAAAGATATTATAATTCAGATAAAAAAAAGTAGCAAATCAGCTATTAGCTGATAAGAAAATACTCCATAGGTAGAATTTTTGAAATATTAGCTTATTAGAAAAAAATAGCTATTAACAATTGATTAAAATCATGTATCAAACATTAACAACACTGTTATTAAAGTTAAAAAAAAAAATCAATAGTTAGGGTTGAGCATGGGTCGGTCGGATTGGCTCAAAATTAACCCGAACTTGAGTTTCCCTCCACCCTCTCACCCGAACTGACCTGAATAAAGTTTAGACCTTGACCCAAACTCCCAAAAAAATTTAGAGTCCAATCTAAAGATCCGAAGTTTCAAATTTTTTAATTTGATATGATCCAAATAAAATAAAAATTTAAAAATTCAGACCTATTCGATTCAGGTTGATTGGATTAGTCGGATTACTTTAAAAAGATAAACCATGCACCCTCTCAATCTTCGATTTTGATCAAGATACCCTATGCAGGGTATGTATAGGTCACTAGTGTACGGGATATGATTATTATCAAAATTATAAAGAGATAAAAGTAAAGGAAAATTTTTTTATAAATTTTTTTCAATTGATATATTCTACTAGTTTATATTATATACTAAAAATATTAAAAAGTTGATTTATATGTGTTTGGATTAAAATTATGTTCTTGCAATATAAGTATATAACATGTATCACGGCTAATATAATTATTTTAGTAGGATTTAAAATTTCCATTTTATTAAAATATTATTTTTTGTTGACTTATATATATTATAGGAAAGCATACTCTTGGTGATATTTTTTTTCTTCTTTCCAATAGCAACGTGGGGAGTTTTCTTCGAATAATAACTTTTCATATTTTAAGAACAATTAACTCCAAGGCCCTTTAAATTTTAATAGAGCCAAATTCCTGAATGCGATATATTGAGTTGTTTTCCTCTTAAGTTCATCAAATTTTTAATTATTTTTCTAATTATCAAATGAATTAATATTGATGATTGAAATTTTGGAAGAAAATTGAAAAGAGTCTATTCTTTGTATCACTCATTCTATTTCTTGAATTAATTTCTTTTCAACTGTTTTTTTTTTCAATTTTTTTCCATACATTAGTTCTTAAATTTCCTTGAAGATTTTAGTCACCTATTACACATACCAATTTTTTTTAATGAACATAATTTTTTAGTTAATCCCTTATTTATAATTTGCAAAATTGAATTTAAATACAAATTCTCCCTTCTATCCATTTTTGATCTCTTTCTTTATTTTTATCTTTTTAGATTGCTCACGTAGCTAAAATGAATTCTACAATTTGAATGCTGGATTTATTTCTTTCATTAAAAATAATTTATCACAAGGTAATTTTCTATAATTTGGATGTTCATTTGACTTTTGATTAACAAATAGTTTATTATATGCATGCATATGCACATTAAACTATATTTATCTATCTATATCTATACTTTATTACTTACTATATATAAAAGTATGAATAGGGTGAAATTTTTTTTAGACAAAATTAACATGTTTTTAATAGTAATAACTAAGATAAGAGTTCTATTGATAGTTAAAATCTATTAATAAATATATTTATTTTCTTAAAAAAATAGTTATAATTAATTAAAATATTAAAATTATTGATAGTTAAAAACGTAAGAATGGATAAAGTTTTGAATATGATAATAATTAAAATTAAGAGTTTAAAGGGTAAAAAAATATTTGTAGCGAATAATAATAATAATAATAATAATAATAATAATAATAATAATATAGTGGGTACTGTATAATTCATACTTTGTGGGTCCAATTGCATAAGCCCCATTTTGGTACTGCACAACATATGTTTTACGGGTACGGATGCGTAAGCCTCATTGTGGTACCATATAACTTTCAAGTTTTATTATGCACTTTTGATAACCATTATCTAATAATAGTCTTGGAATACATTGATCTTTGAAACTAAAAACTTCTAAAAATAAAAATAGTGTATAAGAAGTATGTAAATGAATATCATGTTATGAATATGTTGTTTTTACTTGCATATATGTATAATGTGACTGTAAGTGATAATTAAGATATAGATAACCGAAGTGATAAGTACATGTGAGTTCGTGCATTAAGATTGGCTGTGAGAGTTGTGAACATTGACTATTGTGAATTTGATTGAAGAATTATTGATTGAATACAATTTGTAATTCACATCACTACATGTACATTTTTATTGACTCTTATTCTAATTGATAATGCATATGCAACAATACTAATAATATTATGAGTTGCTATGAATGATAGTTTTTTTAATTACACTTTATATGAAAGTTGTAATCATTTTTATAATACTAAGCTCAAGGTATGCCTCACAATACATGATAGCATGAATATGTGGATTGTAGAGATAATCATGAGTGCATTAAATGATTGATTTGAGTATGATTGAACATGTTAAGAGCTATGATTTCTAAAATTGAAAGAGATTCAATAAACTAATAGAATAAAGGAATTATAAGTACGCATTCCTAGGTTATGATGATGGATTATGAATAAAAGCTAGGTTATTTATTGAGAATCTTTTGGCTAGATACAATCAGTGGTTTATTATGGGTATATCTTTGTATAGTTATTTGAAGCATGCTAATATGTTATGATGAAATTTTAGGTCATCCAAAATTATTATGCACCGCTAAGCATTATTGCTTAGCGCGTTAGTTTTCCATACGCATGTTGAGGATATTAGCATCAACAGAGGAAGCAATTGCAAGTGGGATCTACAGCTGGTATTAGAGTATATTTTATCATTGCATGAGCATATTTTAGTTGTTATCTCATTTATTCAATAGGTGTTAAGTACATATTTTACACATATTAATACTTTATATTAACCTTATCTTTAGGCAATTTTGTTAAAAATGGCTCATCTATGTATAATTTCGAATTTTGATAGGTTGTTAGTAGATAAGGAAGAATTCTTTGGATTTTATTTGGTTTTTCTCAATTTTGCTAAGATATGGGCATAACTTGAGTTATAGGCATTACCAGGAATGTTTATCTGTTGAGATACAGGCATAACTAAAGCTGTAAGAAGTGTCAGAGTTTGTTTGGATTTCAAAGTTAAGATAAAAAATGTTGGAACTAATTCCTAGATTCCCAGTGTCTAATCTTTAGTGATATTTTAGTTAAAAAGTTGAGATATTCTAGCAGAAGATGAGGATTGTAATTATTTTTGATTATTATTAGTTGGATGAGTAAGGTTAGGATCCAATCCTTATATAAGGGTTGCAAATTGATTGACACAAAAATGTCCCTTTTTTTCTTCTCTTCTATAATTTTAAATAAAGCATGATTGCCTAAATTTCTTTATCTCAATTAAAAGCTAGTTGCAATTTTAGTTTGTTTACTTGTGAGGTCTAAGTGATTTTTATTATTTTCTTTTCATTTTCATTTTCATTATTTATTTTGTTCTTGCAATTTAATGTCATTATATTTCTTTTAATTGTTTCAATAAGGTGCCAATGCATAGTTATATGAATTATATATTGCCATATAAGTTAATTAGTGCCGTAATTATCTCTTTAATATATAAACTAATGGTAAATTAAGATACTTATATGCCTAGCACTTGTTTAATTGATCTTAAGGAATGAAATAGTCTAGCTTAAATAATCCAAGCATCTTGTGTTTGTTGGTTAAAATTAGATCCTTTTATTTCTTAATGCTATTGTCAAATTAAACTCTAGAAGCATCTTTTATAGTTGTTTGACAATTAGGGCTAGTCATAGAGTGTCTCTTAGCTAGTTTATAATTACGAAAGAATTGGTTATAAAAAGCATTTTTTAACAACTAGAACTGGTTTATTAAAAATGGTTAGGAATTATCTGAGAATTAATGATCAAGTAAACAACTGAAATTAAGATTATGCTTTGACTGAGAATGTTTTACTATTGATTTTTTTTTACAAAATCTATAATTGCTTTTGTTTAATTTTTAGCTTTCATATCTTTAAAACCCTTTATTTTATTTATTTATTTTTTTTAAAGAGTTAATTTTCATTCATTCCCTATGGGATTGACCTTGCTTTTCGCTATCGCAAATTAGTTTGTTTCGAGAAGTAGGTTATTATGATGGTTTCGATGCCTATCAATTTTTTGACGCTGTTGCTGGTAAATTGATTTGGTTTTTAATTCTTTTATTTTTCCTTGGATGATCTGATCTTTTCTTGTAAGAGAGCTCTAATTTGACATAGAGATCGAGAAAACTATAAAAAAAGAGTGAGAAAGGAGACTAAGTTGTGCAAGCTAGTTTCCACATCCGAAAATCAAGGAAGAAGCTAAATCCATGGAAGAAAAAGTGCCAGTTGAAACTATTAACTTGGGTGTAGAGGCTAAAGAAGAAGTTAACATGGTAGAGAAAGAGAAAACGTTAAGAGAAATGGCTATTGTACCACTCAACCAAACACCACTTTGCATCACATATCCTAACCTTTAAGTTGTGTTAGAGTTAAAATCAGGATTAATACACTTGCTGCCCACTTTTTGAGGCTTAGAAAATGAGGACCCGTATAGGCATCTCAAGGAGTTTCACGTCATTTTCTTTGAAATGAGCCATAAGGTATCATAGAAGAGCAAATTAAGCTAAGAGCATTCCTTTTCTCCCTAACACATGAAGCTAAGGAATGGCTCTATTACTTGCCATCTGGATCATAAGTATTTGTAACGAAATGAAAAGGCAATTTCTTGACAAATTTTTTCCTGTATCACAAGTAACCAAAATTAGAAGGGAATTTTTGGAATAAATAGAAAGATGTAGAGTTTTATATGGAGTCCTTATACAAGTATTGGGAAAGGTTTAAAAGGTTATGCGTATCATGCCTACAACATGAGATATCTGAGTAACTTCTAATGCAGTATTTTTATAAAAGACTACTACCAATTAAGAGAAAGATAGTAAATGCTCTGAACAAAGGAGTCATAGTTAATAAAACACCCCAAGTAGCTCAAGAATTGATATATATAATGGCATTAAATTTGCAAAAATTTAAGCCTCCACTAGAACCTTCATGAATGGTTCATGAGGTTAGTGCACCTTCTTTGCAATCCCAGATTTCCCAACTACTTGCTTTGGTTCAAAACTTGGCTATAGGATAAATGTAACTAGTGAAAGTGTGTGGACTTTGTGTACAACTGAGCCACCTAACAAATTTATCCCAACATTGCAAGAGGGTAAAAAATAGGCAAATGTGATAGGGGGATTTCTTCGTGCACTTTAAAGGAAATATGATCCCTATTTAAATACCTATAATCTAGGATAGAAAGATCACTTCAATTTCAGTTATGGAGGTAGGCATGCTAATTTTCAAAATTTTTAGCAAAGATAGTGAGCCTAACTATACTTAAATTCTAAAAAATTGGATACATCCTTTGAAGATTTGGTAAAAACAATTCAACAGGTTAATGATATAAGATTTTAGAACATAGAGAATTAGATAAGCTAGATTGCAACATCTTTTAGTAAGCTAAAGTCCCAAGGATGCCTACCCTTTCAACCGGAGGTGAATCCGAGACAAAATGCAAGTGTTGTGACCTTGAGTGGAAAAGAATTGTAAGATAACTCTTGTAAGGTAAGTCATGGGCATAACATAGACAAAGAGCTAGAAATAGAAGTTGTTGTACCTCAACTAGAAGATGAGTTAACAGATAGGCCAAAATCTGTCCAACTCGATCCAATGGTTAGCAAACCATCTTTCCTAAGAAGGTTAGCCAAGTCCAAAAAAGAAAAAGAGGAAAGAGAGATTTTAGAGACATTTCATAAAGCAGAGACCAACATTCCTCTGTTGGACACCATAAAATAGATACTTCGTTATGACAAATTTTTAAAGGAATTATGCACAAACAAAAAGAAGTTGGTTGGGTTTCAAAAAGTAAGTATAAACAAGAATATCTCTATAGTGATCCAAATGAAAATTCTACCTAAATACAAAGTAGAGGTGTGTTTACTATCCCTTGTAAAATATGTGATATTGGTGTAAAAAAGCTATGTGTGATTTAGGAGCATCTATAAATGTTATGCCTTTATCTATTTTTTAAGTCCTTAATGTCGATCATTTGAAGAAACATGAATGGTTATTCAATTAGCAAATAAGTCTATCATCTACCTTAATGAGGTGTTAGATGATATCCTGGTATAGGTAAACAAATTAATTTTTTTAATAGATTTTTATGTAGTTCATATAGAAGATGATTAATCCCCTAATTCCTCTGATATCTTGCTAAGAAGACCGTTCTTGACCACAATTAAGACAAAAATAGATGTTCTTGATGGCACTCTTACTATGGAGTTTGATGGGAAAGTAGTTAGATTTAATGTCTATAATGCTATGAAATACCCAACTAATGTTTCTAATATATGTAGGGTGGACATTATTGAACCTCTAGTATAACAAGTGTTTGAATTAAATCAAGAAGAAGAATTAAGCATGGTGTTATGTGAAAATGAC
This sequence comes from Hura crepitans, assembly GCA_948208565.1. Classification (NCBI taxonomy): domain Eukaryota; kingdom Viridiplantae; phylum Streptophyta; class Magnoliopsida; order Malpighiales; family Euphorbiaceae; genus Hura; species Hura crepitans. The sequence continues at coordinate 4,551 of CANXYI011294127.1, read as the reverse complement.
ATAAGATCCATGGATAAATAGATTGTGTTAAGTGAAAATTTGCTTGAGGTTGCTAGTGAATTGAATGGTAGTAAGCCTTTATAAAATGTGACTCCCAAAATTTAATTGCCTAACACTAATACTAAACTTCTATTTTTTACTGTGCAAGCACTAAAATTAGAGCTGAAACCACTGCTCGATCACTTAAATTATGCCTTTTTAAGAGATGGAGAAAAGCTATTGGTCAAAATCTCGAATAAATTAGAAGATTGGGAAGAAAAAGAACATAAAGTGGCAATATGATGGACTATAGCTGATATCAAGGGAATTAACCCTTTGGTATGTATGCACCAGATACTCTTAGAAGGAAATGGCAAACCAGTCAGAGAACCCTAACCTGGACTGAATCCATTAATGATAGAGGTAATGAAGAAGGAAATTCTATGCTTACTCAATACAGGTGTGATATATCTAATTTCTGATAGTAGGTGGCTAAGCTTAATTCATGTTGTCCCAAAGAAAATAGGTATAAATGTGGTAAAAAGTAAGCAGGTGAGGTAATTCCTAGAAAAGACCACTTTTTACTTTATTTTATTGATAAAATGATGAACGTTTTGTAGGAAATTCGTATAACTGCTATTTGGATGGATATAATAGATTCTATCAAATTTCACTTGCCTTAAAGGACTATGAAAAAACCACTTTCACATGCCTTTTTAGGACCTTCACCTTTAGGAGGATGGCATTCAGATTTTGTAATGCACCAGCCATATTCCAACGATGTTTAGTTAGTATCTTCTTTGATTTCGTGGAAAATATCATAGAAGTGTTTATGGATGATTTTATTGTGTATGGTAGTTCATTAGATATATGCTTAGCTAACCTTACAAAAGCATTAAAAAGAGGTTTGGAAACAAATCTAGTTCTAAACTATGAAAAATGTCATTTTATAGTAGACCAAGGGTTGATACTAGGACATATTATTTCTAAAAAAGAAAGAGAAGTAGATAAGTCATAAGTTGATATTGTGAAGTCATTATCTTACCCTGCAAGTGTACATGATATTCGTTCCTTTCTTAGTCATGCAGGTTTTTATAGAATATTTATAAAGGATTTCTCAAAGATTGCCAAGCCACAATGTAAATTGTTGCAAAAGGATGTCGACTTTGAATTCGATGATTCCTACAAAAAGGATTCTGAACACTATTAAGGAGATGCTTATAATAGCCTAGATCATATAGCTGCATGATTGGGAATCACCATTTGAAATTATGTGTGACACCAACAACCAAGTTGTGGGCATGAAAGTCAGGCAGAGGCATGGCAAAAACCTGCACGTCATTTACTACACCTTATAAACGCTTGATAGTGCTTAATAAAATTATTCTACAACAAAAAAAAGAACTTTTAGCAATTGTATATGCTTTAGATAAACTTTATTCATACTTATTGGGTACTAAAGTAATCATTTATTCTAACCATGTAACTCTTAAATATTTGCTAAAAAAGAAAGAATCAAAGACAAGGTTAATACGATAGATTCATCTATTACAAGAATTCGATTTAAAAATTAGAGATAAGAAGGGGCTAGAGAATTTGATAGCTGACTATCTAAGCTAATTACCAGTTTTAGGAGACATAACACCCATTCAAGATGAGTTTCCACTTCAATATCTATTTTGTACCTTAGATATGTCACCTTGGTAAGCAGACATTGTGAACTTTTTAGTCTCTAACTCACTGCCTGATTTTTAATTAGGTATGAAAAAGACGAAATAAGACATGATGTTAAATATTATATATGGGATGAATTGTATCTGTGAAAGCATTGCTCTGACCAAATAATCAAGAGAAGTGTTCTTAAATCAGAGATTGATTCAATCCTACATTTTTGCCACTCTCGTGAATATGGAGGTTATTTCGATCTAAAAAGAACTACACAAAAGGTTTTAGAATGTGGTTTTTATTCGCCTAATATTCATCACGACTCATTCTTATTTTGTAAATCATATGCTAATTGTCAAAAATCTAGAAATTTGAGTAGTAAAACCAAATGCCATTCACCCCTCTTCTAATTAGTGAAATTTTTATGTTTAGGGTATGTATTTTATAGGACCATTTCCACTATCTTTTGGCAATATGTATATACTAGTTCTTGTGGATTATGTGTCAAAGTGGGTAGAAGTAAAAGCCACTGGGACTAATAACTCTAAGGTTGTTGTAGGATTTGTCAAGTCTAATATTTTTAAAAGGTTTGGAGTACTAAAATCTATTATTAGTGATAGAGGTACATATTTATGCAACAAAGTGGTAGCTGTATTCTTCAAGAAATACGGGGTGATCCATCATACCTCAATAATAGATCACCTATAAACAAGCAAAAAAGTAGAAATCTCCAACAAAGAAATTAAGACCATTTTAGAAAAGACAGTAAATCCTAATAGGAAAGATTGGAGTCATAGGTTAGATGACACACTGTACGAATATTGAATAGCGTATAAGACACCAATAGGGATATCCCCTTTTTGGTTGGTTTTTAGGAAATCATGCCACCTTCTTATAGAAATAGGAAATAAAACATATTGGTAGTTAAATGTTGTAACATAAAGTATGATGAGGCTAGTGATCATTGTAAGCTACAACTACAGGAACTAGAAGAAATAAGAAATGTTGCCTATGAGAACACCAAAATTTGCAAGGAAAAAACTAAGGTATTTCATGATAGATTCATCACCAAAAACGAATTTTCAATTGGTTAGAAAGCCTTACTTTATGACTCCAAATTGAAATTATTCCCTGGTAAACTATGAATTAGATGGATAGGACCTTTCATGATTACTAACATTTCCTCTCATGGTGCAGTAAAAATAAGAAGCATAGAAATAGTTAAAACCTTTAAAGTTAACATCACCTTAAGCCATTCTACGAGGGATTTCAAGCATATTCAATTGACAAGATCGCCTTGAGTGATTTAGCCTTAGAAGATAACTGAAATTGAAATGAGAAAGTCCAGCTAATACTATAAATTAGAACTACAATATTCCTCATTTTCCCTTACTTTGCCTTTGATTTTTTTTTTTGAATTTTTAGCAAAATAAAAAAAGGAAAAGTGTGCGACTGAAGAATAATATTCACTGAGATCATGCAAAGTTATGTGTATAGTAGATAGTATTAGCCTACTATGCCCATAACTAAACCCATAACACTATCTGTGCCTAAATCCCCTCTGTTGTTGTTAATTGAAGGCCTTTTAGAGGCAAAATCACTTGATAACCAAAGTCCCTAAGGTGACGAGGAAACAAAACACGAAGATCCTACCCCTTAGGAGATATATCAACAAGTAGAGGAACTAACATGAGTTGTAGGGATTTAGACCAAAATAGAAAGAGGCAAACACATGCTACCTTCTAAGTCTGCATTAAAGGGACATCTCAACTTAAAGAAGAAAAAAAAAAGAAATGGGTTTACATCCCTCTCTAGCTCAAAATTATGTAAGGTAAGGTAATCCACAAACCCACTCTCCACATACTCAAGTTAAATGTGAATAGTCTAATTGATAATATAGGCTGGCATAATTTCTTTGCTATTCAATGTCCTATCTTTTATGAGCTAGTATATGAGTTTTATGCCACCTTTCTCTTAGATAAATAGAATTTCAGTTCGTTAGATAACACTAGGGTAGTAAAATTTAGGCTCATGGGAAAGAATTTTTCATATTCTATAACTGAATTCAATATTGCCTTGGGTTTTATTGATGTGAATTATTCCAAAACTGATAAATACTTAGAAAGTGTTGTAGACATACCTAACACTTTTGATGCTACTTCTATTTGGCATACATTTGCTTTACATTCAACAAAATTCTTTAACCCCAGTTCATTGAAAGTTTTGTGTAACCATGCATTGACCTATCTTCATAAGATACTTGTATATTCATACTCTAGTAGGAAAGATTCACTTGGGATTGTAATTAAAACTAAACTTTTTTTCCTCTAGTGTATGGTTGAGAAAAAAGGGTCAACTTAGGTAGCTTCATTGCATTATAGATGAACACAATTATTGGGTAATCTAGACCATTAATCTTAGGATATATATTTACCTAGTTAGCACTTAATGCATAATTATTTGCTTTGAATTACAATAACTTGCATAGAGTTTATGGCTTAATGCCTTTGGATTTATTGGCTTTAGATGAGAGGGGCCTCTCTGTACAAGAAAGTTTTGATTTCAGATTTTTTCCTCCAGATCCTGTTGTTCCTATAAACAATAGAGTCTTTGAAAAATGAGCTAAGACTATAACAATAGTTGCTACTCCATAAAAACCCATCACTTCATCGTCCATAGCACAAGTAACTTTACAAACCTTGGATGCTAAAATTGACCAAATGGGTGCATGGTTTGAGTTAAAATTAGAGAAAATAGCTGTAAAGATAGCCCAATTGGAAGCCAAAGTGAACCACTACAAGCACTAATGAAATCCAACTCTAAATAGCTTCCCAACAACCCTTCCTCTGATTTTTAGGGTAGTACTTTACGAACCTTAATTTTCCTATCTTTTTTTTTCTTTTTGTT
>CANXYI011294122.1:0-11996 GCA_948208565.1 Hura crepitans | reverse complement strand
CAGTGTATAACCCTAAAAGGACTTGGTAAGTATGCAAGACTCATCATGGATAGAACCATATCCAATAGGGTTTGACTTCTCCTTTCAAATATGCCATTACGCTATGGTGTATGTGGAGGAGTCCACTGAGATAATATGCCATTGTCTCTTAGATAATCCTAGAATTTTTGACTCAAGTATTCGCCACCTCGATCCAATCAAAATGTTTTAATACTTTTGCTAGGTTGTCTCTCTACTTCATTTTTTTAATTCTTTAAACTTTCAAAGGTTTTAAACTTATATTTCGTCAAATATAAATACCTATATTATGAGTAATCATTGATAAAGGTAACCAAGTATAAGAAACCTCTATATGCATGTGTAGCATTAGACCACATACATCTATATGTATGAGTTCCAATAATTCACTTGCACGCTCACTCTTTCCAATAAAAGGTGACTTGATCATCTTGCCTAACAAATAAGGCTCACATTTGTCATATGATTCATAATCAAATTAACATAAGTTGCCTTTTTTGTGTAACTTAGTCATACGTGTCTCATTCATGTAGTAAGATGATAATGCCATAAGTAGGATAGCTTTAGGTTATCTGCCTTGGGTCTCTTGGTATTTATTTTATGTATATCTTTATCTTTATCTAAAGCATAAATTTCGTTACATATTAAACTTGAATAATAAAACACATTATTCAAGTAAATAGAATAACCTTTGTTCTTGTTAATGGAAATATCAAATCCTTGTTCAATAAGATAAGAAATCAAAATAATGTTTTTAGATAAGAACGGTACATAATAGCAATTATCTAAAACTAATACAAGTTCAGAAGGTAAAACTAGATGATACATGTAGACACTGGGTTTATAGGGATCCTATGTTTAAATTGCTTAATGATGAAGAAAATGATTAAGTTTTGATGAATGAGCATGTTAACATCCAATTCAAAGATCTCAAAGTTTTCATGTAAGATTTTCTAGAAAAACCAATTTAAAAAGAAAAGTTTCTCATTGCATTATCTTAAGGCAAAACAATGTTGTTTTGGATGTTAGAACATCTATTTTTGGTCAATCAAAAAAATAGTTTTTGATTGATCATGTAAGGTCGCTTTATTTTTAGGTTTCAAAAATGTTTTTCCTTTATGGTTGATGAAAATGACCGTTTCAAAAGGAAAAATGGCCTTTTGATATTAAAACGGTTATTTCAAAGGGAAAAACGGCTATTTCCTCAAAATGGTTATTTTGGCCCTTAAAACGGTCATTTTGACCCCTAAAAAAGTCATTTTCAACCTCAAAATGGTTGTTTTCTACCTCGAAGTTTTTGTATAAAACCTCATGTTGTACAATTTTTTAAGGTTGGGTCTTCTCAGGTTTGGTGCACAAAAAGCTTAAAATCACTTTCAAAACACCATTTTTTACATTTTTAGAGGATTTTTTGTGCAAATTTTCATCCGTTTCAAGATCTTTCTTCCTGAAGGTAATTATACACGGTAAGCCAATTGAATTTCTCTTTATTTTTTCATTTTCCTTTCTTTCTCTCTTACCCGTTTGCTAGATCTATGTATTATTGTGATTGTTACGGCATTTTATGGGTTTTTACATTGTTATTTTCTTTGTAATTTTTTTATTATTATTTGGTTATCTCCTTTTTTTGTCTTGTGCATTATTATCTGTCCGTCTATTTATTTTCAATACTAATGTTATGATTTTATTGTGATGCAAGTTATTTGATATGTTAGGAGTTTGTTAGATCTATCCTTTTTGTCCTTTTTCATTTAACACTGGTGAACTTGCATTTTGGATGCTTTTGATGTAATTTTGTGCTTGTACAATTAGATTGTACTTTAGGTTTTTTATATAACTTGTTTTATTATATCTTTAGGTTAGAATGTATTTTAGGTAATTGCTATGTAATTTATTTTTTAGCCTGATTATTTCCCTATAGAATTCGTGAATACTGTAATAGGTAGAAAAATAATTTTTACACGCTATAAAAAATAACCAAATTATTTTATACCTAATTAATTGATGTTTTCCTAATAAACTGGGTTTTTGATTTTTCCTTAATAAAAGACAAATAATAAAGTCAATTTTCTAAAATAAGCATGTGAGAACTAAAGTTCTCAAAATAATCAATTACTTGATTTCATGTATGTCATATAAGCATGTTAGAACCAAAGTTCTCAAAATTATTAATTGCACAGTTTAGTTACCAAATCATCTGATATTTAATTGACTGGCATTTTCCTAATAAAGTAGATTTTTATTTTCTATAATAAAAAGACAGAAACAATAAAATATGTTTTCTAAAAATAAGCATGCGAGAACTAAAGTTCTCAAAATAATAAATTGCTCGATTTTATATATGTCATCTTTAATTTTAAGTACTTATTTATTTTTGTAAATACATACTACTATCCTTTTATGTGAATACGTGATTTATTTTTTATGCTAAAATCTACTTGAAGGAAAGGGATAATATTATAAATTCAAATTGAAACTTCATATTAACTTGAGGTATAAATAAGAGTAAGGTTTTAAACTACTCTAGTTTTGGCCTTACAAGGTATTTCCTGGCTTCAGTCGGGTGGCAAATCTTACCTTATGGTGCCCAGCTCAAAATTTTTAGGCCAAACAAATAGGAAAGATTTAGGATTCCTTAAATCTACTTCTCATTTTTTGAGACTCAATAAGTGAGATTTAAGTTGAGTCCTCAATTGTTTTGGTTCGACTGGCCCTAAAAAGGAAAAAGGTATGCGAACAGTGGTGACTCCACTAGGGACACCATGAGACCATGCTCTGAGAGCACCTCAAATTAATATGGAACTTATGTTTCCAATTTATAATATTGTCTGTTTTTTTTCAAAACTGCATTACATGTTAGAGCCTTAGAATAAATTAGATATCCCTTTCTCATCTTGATGTCATTTCAAAGCATGAACCTATTTTCATTCAATTTGGAAGATTGTTAAAAATGACATAAAATCCAAGCCTTATGCCTATAAGGTATATGAAATGGTCAACCAATTGGTCATATGCTTATGATGAGATAGACCCATTGTGAAGGGACTATACTTGGATGACCATAACTTGCACGACCTAACCATGAGCCCATGTAATGACCAATAGCAACTTCCCTTAGGATTCTCGATTAATGATGCATTCTATGCTATATAGGTCAATATATGTGAAATATGGCTTAGTCATCTTGAAATGATGTCGAACTTATTAGGCCTTTTCTAACAGGAATGGGCTAGACCCGCATTTTGACTTGATTAAACATATCTAACATATATGGGCCAAATATCTTACATATGCTCTTTTAAGAATGAGAGAAATAATGTTTGATTATCCGTCATTCATTATTCAAACCTATTGGGCCCCCTAATATGCCACAGGTAATCCCTCCTAGGAAAAAGCGTGTTGACCTCGTGTGTGGGAAGTGATAAGGCTGGAAGGCTCTTGTTTGTGTTTGTTGTTGTACACAATAACATACATCTGCATTTCAGGCATTCACATGCATCTCATTCACCATTTCTAACCCTTTGTCTTGCAGCCATCATAGATCCTCAGGCTACTTGGGTATATTGGTTAGACGAAAGGATAACCTGATAGAAAGTTATCTCTACTACTCATAACCAAGTAGACATAGTGGGGGAAGACAGTTCCTCAGTTTCAGACATCGAAGCTAGGATGGATCAAAAAGTTGAAAAGTTTGAAAGGAAAATGATGACTGTGATCTCAAGGGCAATTGCTGGGGTTGCTCCTACTTTTGATACACCACCATCTACCAAAGTGATTGTAGCCATACCCACTAAAAGGCTACTACTATTTCTTGTGGAATTGGCACTAAGAAAGAAGCAACGGGTTCAGGTGAGAAGAACAAAAAGGTTAAATAGTTCAATCTATAGCTTGATTTGTTAAGGATTATGAGGATGAATCTGGGAAGAGAGTTGCACCCCAAAAGATTGAGGATGCCGCTATGAAGAAGTTAGAAGAGAAGATAGAAGCAATGGCTAGGCTTATTACCATGGGCAAAGGGATAGATCCTGATGAACTGGCTTTAGAGTCTGAGGAAGTATTACCTTTCAAGTTTAAAATGCTACAATTGCCCAAGTTTGATGGGACAACAGATTTAAGAGCTCATGTTAAATAGTACACTACTGTCATGAGGGGTATAGAACTTAGCACAAAGCAAAAGATGGCTTATTTCAACCTGACATTGTAGGGAAAAGTGATTGACTGGTACCACAAGTTAGAAAAAAAAGTCAAAGAAGACTGGGGTAAAGTCACTGAAGCTTTTATTAATCAGTCTGACTGTAGCACACACATGGAGGTTACAATAAAGGAACTTGAGCTGTTAAAGTAAAAGCCTAATGAGACCTTCATAGAGTACTTGATGACATAGAGGGCTAGGGTTCTGGAAATGAGAAAAAAGCCAAAAATAGTAGATCAGATCCACATGTTCATCAAGAATGTCAGTTTGTACTTGAAGGATAGGATAAAAGCAAAAGGGGTCAAAGACTAAGAATCGCTGAAGGATATAGCAATAGATTTGGAAGAAGAACATGTTGAGCAAAAAAGGAACTCATGAGGGTTTAATAATAGAAGGAACTTGAGCAATAAAGAGACAACTCGAATGGGTTTTAGTGGAACTAGTAAGATTGTCGAGGTATCTGCTACGACTAGGCACTATTTGAATTTAAGCAAACCATTGTCTTAGTCCTTGAAATGATTCTAGAAAGAAGGGAAGCTTCAACCCATTCCTTCTAGACCTGCCAAGAGTAAGGGCTAGCCATATCATAGATTGAACTTGTACTGCTAATATCATCAACATATGGGTCATGATATAGATAACTACCGCTTTTTAAGGGATAAGATTTAGGATCTGATTATTCAAGACAGATACATGATATAGAGAAGAGACAGAAGAGTTAGGGTACCTACTCCAACATTCCTTTACCCATTAATATGGTTGATTTGGGGTTACCAGAATGGTATGTATTGCATGATTTATATGGAAATGAATACTTAGCGGTGTAAAGAAGGATAAAATCAAGTTAGGGTTTGGTCTATTCGATATATATTTAGGCTACTAAAAGTGAGAGTGAGCCAAAAGAATAGGTACAAGACTTATGGGTGGACTCAAATTCAAAATGAAAAGTACAAGACTTAAGGGTTGACTCAGATTTAGAATAGAAATTAGATAGGGAAGCAAAAACTAATGCAGTTACATGGAGTGATCGAGTAGTGCTAGAAATATAAAAAGAGTCAGTTCCCCCAGTTATAGAAAAAGAAGACACAGTGATAAAGCAATTGAAAAAGACTCCTATATATATTTCAATTTAGGATCTGTTATGCCAATCCCCCTCTCATCGCAAAAAGTGGTTGAAGCCTTATATGCTCTAACAATTTCAACTACCATATTGCTATCTATGTTAGTGGCAATAGTGAAGAGAGAGGAGAAGGTAGTTGTCAATTTTTTAGATTAAGATCTTCCATTAGAAGGGCATCATCAAAACCATCTTTTGTATATAAAAGTGAAAGTCATTGGCAAGCACATAACATGTGTAATGGTTGATGATGGGTCATCAATCAATATATGCCCACTCAAAGTAGTGGCTATGTATGGAATTAAAGATTCGATGATCTCTTAGTCTAAGCTCACCATTATAGCTTATAACAATACTAAGGGACAGGCGCATGGGACTTTCAAGGTTAAGGTCAAAATAGGAGTAATTATAGATAATGTGAAGTTTGTGGTGATTGATATCCTTGCAAACTTCTCCTTTCTTTTAGGAAGGCCCTAGTTCTATAAGCTAGAAGGGGTTCCTTCAAAACTATGTCAGATGATAAAGATCCCTCATGATGGTTAGGTCATGACTATATAGGCTATAAGGAAGAATTAAGTCTCGATGCTTGAGATAGCCAACCAGCATTTCAATGGGTTCCATATAGCTGAGATTTTCTCAGAAGAAGAAGAGGATGATATTAATATGGTAAATATGCTAAAAAAGATGAATTATTTACCCAATGTAGGTTTAGGACATAATTTTAATGGTCTAGTCTCAACCATTCAACTAAAAAGATAGAAAGATCAAAGAGAGTTAAGATACACAATAGAGACTCTAGAGCTAAAGACAACAAGTAAGGGTATCCCATCGCTAGACGAGAGTTTTGTTCGGGCTAATGGGAATGTCAATTACTGTGGAGAATCGAAGTTAGTTATCATTACGGGGAAGGTCGTGCCTGGGTTTGAAATTTTTAGTGGTGTTTAACTAGGTTGCAAATGAAGTCAAGACCACATCAGACTTTTGGGATAAAGAGGTCATGACCAACCTAACTAACCTAGAAATTGAGCCTAAAGGAGAGATTCTAACTATTGCAATGCTCTAGGACAAGGGGATAAAGAAGATAAAAAAAGAAGACCCTCTTGAAGACTTTTTTGAAATTCTATATATACCCTAACAATTTGTTGATAATGTTTCCATTTCTTTCGTTAATAAGATGAATGATTTTGCTTATTTTTATGATGTCTCATCTAATTGCATCATGCATAATTATAATCATGACATGCATAACATGTTTGACATTAATTCAATCAATACTACCTCGTTTGATCTTGGTATTGAGGAGAATCCAAAAGAAATTTTAATTGTATCTAATATAACTCCTAAAGAGAGGATAAAATTTGAGAGAATATTAAAAAAATATGAAAAAGTCTTTACCTTGACCTATGAAGACATGCCCAGGGTGGACCGAGAAATAGCTGAACATGCCATTTACACATACCTAGAAGTAAAATTGCTAAAGTAAAAGTTGAGAAAGATGAGGCTAGAATGGGCAACAAAGATAAAAGAATAAGTGCACAAGCAGATTGAAGCTAAGTTCTTAGAAGAAGTATAGTATCAGACTTAGTTAGCTAATATGGTGCCTGTAGCCAAGAGGGATCGTAGGGTTAGGATGTGCATAGACTATAAAGACTTGAATAAGGCTTGCCCAAAATGTGACTTCCCATTACCTCACATAGATGTTCTAGTTGATAGTGCAGCAATGTGTAAAATATATAGCTTTGTTGATAGGTATGCAAGTTACAATCAAATTCTGAATAAGATAGCAAACAAAATAAAAATTGCCTTCATCATAGGGTGAGGCACCTTTAGCTATAGGGTGATACCCTTTGGGTTAAAGAACGCTGGAACAACTTTTCAAAGGATGGCCATTAAGATTTTCGATGACCTAATTCATAAGGAAGTAGAGGTATATGTGGATGACATGATGATCAAATCTACTACAAGAGAAGGGCATTTTGAGGCATTAAAAAATTCTTTAAGTGGATTAATAAGTATAACCTACGTCTGAATCCTAAAAAATATATCTTTAAGGTAACTTTAGGAAAACTCTTGGGGCATATAGTGAGTCAAAGAGGGATCAAAGTGGACCCTAATAAAGTCAAAGCTATCAAAGAAATGCTAGTCCTAAAGAAAGAAAAAGAAATAAGGGGATTTCTAGGAAAAATACAATATATTATCATATTCATAGCCAAGCTCACAACCATATGTGAGCTTATCTTCAAGCTTCTCAAAAAGAACCATCCAATTAAGTAGAACAATGACTATCAAAAAGCTTTTAACACCACCAAGGCATATTTGTTAAATCCATTGTTTATTGAAGAAAGTTCAGTAGGGGCTATGGTAGCATGAGAGGATGAATTCAGGGTTGAGTTTGTGATTTACTACCTAAATAAGAAGTTTCTTCCTTATGAGGCCAAGTACGTAAAAATGGACAAGATTTTTTTGGAAATAGTATAGGTTTTAAAGAAACTGAGGCACTATTTCTAGTCATATGCAGTACATGCAGTATCCAAGCACAATCCTTTAAGATATCTTTAGAAAACCCCAACTTTTGTAGGAAGAATGAGTAAATGGCTTCTTTTGCTATAAGAATTTGACATTCAGTACATAACAAGAAAGACAATAAAAGGGTGAGTAGTGGTAGAATTCTTAGCCAATCATCCATTAGAAGATGAAGCACTAGAGTTTATTTGAGTTCTCGAATGAGAACCTAAACTTGATAATGGTCTAAGGATGGCAAATGTATTTTAATAGAGTAGTAAACAATAAAGGAGTGGGAGTAGGGGTAATTTTGATAACCCCTAAAGGAGAAAAGTTGCTGCTAGCAAAGAAATTAATATACAAGGTTACAAATAACATAGCTAAATACAAAGCTTGAATATTTGGGCTTAAAGCATTACTGGCTCTCGGTGCAAAGGCAGTTGAGATATTTGAGGATTCATCTTTAGTAGTATACCAAACCAATGAAGAATAGACAATTCGAGAAGAGAAATTAATGCCTTATGTAAAGTACCTGAGATTTATAAGTAGACAGTCTGAGATGTGCACCTTTTGCCATGTCCTTAGGGATGAGAATCAGCTAGTAGATGCATTAGCCACCTTGGTCTCCATGTAGGATAATCCAAAATGAGTAGTCATGAAACCAATCATCATTTCCAGTTTAAAAAGCCTTGCTATGAGTCAGAGCAAATAATAGAAATTGAATATAAAGAAAGTAAGCCATGGTTTTATGATATCCAGAATTACTTAGAGAATAGAGAATTTCCTGAAGAAGCTATAGATAGGGACAAGAGACTATTGAGGAAGTTGTCAACTCAGTTCATTAGTATAGGTAGGATCTTATACAAAAGGCAAGTAGATGGTTTTCAGCTTCGTTACTTAGAAGAGAAAGAAGTAGAAAAAGTCATGGAAGAAATACATGCAGGGCTTTATGGCACACATATGAATGGTTTAGAATTGGCTAAAAAGATCATATTCCAAGAGTTCTTTTGGCTTATAGTGGACCACAATTGTCCAATATATGAATAGAAATGTCATAAGTGTTAGCAATATGGGGATCTAAGACTTGTGCTAGTATCAGAACCATATAATCTATTATCTCCTTAGCCATTTGTCACATGGGGATATATATAATTAGAGAGATACATCTGATAGTTCCAAATGGGCATCATTTCATCATGGTTTCCATTGACTATTTCTTAAAATGGGTCGAAGCAGAGTCCTTTTTAAGAAGTTAAGGGCAAAAGAGATGGCTAAATTTATAAAAAAATTTGATACCTGTAAGTCGAGGCTTCGTGAACAGTACCACCAAGGCTTAAAAAGTGTTTTCGAAGTGTCGGGTCACCTTCACAAGGCTTGAGAAGCGACATACTGATCAAGAAACTTTAACTGGCCATGAATGATAAAAAATGACTTAATTTAAAAATTTAACAGAACCAATAAATTATTTTAGCCTAAAATCTAATAGGCTATAAGCTCAGATGGACTTAGGTCAGAGATGACCTAGGATGTGCCTAGACATACCTAAAAATGTCATACCCTAAAGGTCAAAAATTCCCATGAGACCATTGGTGAAGGAATTTTAATTTTTTGAGGTCATTTGGTAATTTTTTGAAATTTCTCATTTTCTTGATTCTCGAGGAATTAATTAACTGACTTGTCAATGGAATTTTATCATGAAATTCTATAAGGCCCTAAATAGGATTAATCAAGGATTTTTAGAATAAACGAGATAATTTTTAGAGGTCCAAGTGAATTTTAAAAATTTCTTGAAGTTTTAGTCAAAATCGAGCATTTTTAGGATGTTTACATATGTCATCACCTGAGCAACCTTAGCCCCACTATAAATATGTCATTTGGCCACATGGAAGTCCACTTGGACAAACCACCCCACCTCTACTCACTTCCTCCATTTTCTTTTCTTCTTCACATAATACTCCTTTATAAAAAGTCTACCATTTTTTCCACCTAATACCACCATTTCTCCTTTATTCTTCCACTAAAAATTAGTTTAGTTAGGTAGAAGACATTCCCTCAAGCTTTTGGTCACCATAGCTAATCAAGGAATTCAAGAAAATTCATGGAAGCTTAAGTGTACATAAAAGGTGACTTGAAAATCCAATTTATGTGTAAGTGATTTCCTTCATTTTTTATTTGATTTCTAGGGAGATTTCACCATTCTAAGACCACCCATGTTTTTAGATTTACAATTAGAGGCTTGTAGGATTTTTCATGATTTTTCTAAGCTAGTTTATGGTATATGTAGGCTTGGGAAAGGATGATGTACAACAAGCCAAGTAAAGGTTCTTTTGGTGTAGAAAATGAGTCTAAGGTGACATAGGTATGTGAATTTGATTGAATAAAAGCATGCCATGTTGAGTTTGATTGTGAATTGCTATGAATTTGTGTATAGAAGTTGAAAATTGATAAGGTATAGTTTGGGAATTATTGATGCACACTTAATTTGATGTTAGTTATGCATAATTTTGATGATTGGTATGTTAATTTGGGGAGAAATATACATGTATAGTGATGAACACAATTTGGCCGAGAGATGTAGCTTACAGTCATAGCATAGGGTTGGTTGATATGTCATGTGTATGTGGTGCATACGATGGGAATTGACATAGTTGGCATGTAAGTAATGTGTGTGTATGATAGAATTGGTAAAGAAATGTAGATATAGTAATGAACTTGTTTTGGCTAAAAGGTGTAGATATAGTTCTTGTCTTGTGAGTGATGTGTGTGGTATGTATGTATTGTGTATATGCCGAGAAAGTGTATGGTTGGCATGAAAATAGGTGTGTATGTAGTGAATTTGATGAAACGATGTATATATGTGTGGGTTACATAGTGTAGCCGAGGTATGTGTACATGTGTCATGGCATGGTATATGTGGTATGTTATGTATGCATGTGTGTGCATGCTAGGATTATTGTGACACCCCCTACCCGTCCTCCCTGAACTGATAAGGAGTGTCTGTACTTCCACTATACCTCCGTCAAGCACTACCAGACATTTCAAGATATTCGGGCAGCATAACGGCTGCCCTGTTACCTATCCCAAATTTAAACCTGCAAGAAAATCACTTCTAAACAATATATAACCTCCACATACACCATTGGACCCTCTGGTCCTCCAAATCATAGTCAACATTCATCAGCACATTCAATCATAGGGTTAGAGACCCACCAATCATCATTTATTCACAGAACAGACATTTTATATACAATACTTGTAATTCCACATATACAACCTATACCCACATGTACATGAGTGCATACCTATACATCTTATAAAAGAAAGAGAATAATATACCAAAAAGACTCGGGTTCAGCTACACTGTGCTCCTCGTTTGATGCTGTGAGTCCCTCTATCTACAACCTATGCATCGAAACACTGATACGCTGAGTATAAAACTCAATGGTGGACCAAACCAAATATGTCATTTACGCACACAAATGCCATTTTATACATGCAACATGTGTTATCCGAATATAGTTACCCTTCTAAGCCATTTAAAGACTGAACTTCTTATTATTATTGCCTTAATTACATTTTAGGCCCATGACAGATAGACATCACTTTAAGACACTGGATACAAGGGATATATGGTGTGCAGTGGTCCACTTTTAGAACCTAGGTAGCTGCACCTACCATGCCTGTACCGGGAGCGAATAACAAAAACAGCCTGTAATCCATTTCTGTACCCGCAAATATATATATATACTGGGAGTGGAATACTTGAGGTAGGTCTATACACCATCTCAAGTCCACGATAATATATCCGGGAGTGTAGTGGTTCCCTGTTGAACCTAAGCGGCTGCACCCGCACCTAGCAGTGGGTCCCACGGGACCGACTACTTAGCAGCTGCTGATTCTCTAGTTGACCAGTCAACCCATCCAGTGGGCGTCTAACTGATGGGCCATTACTCAATTTAAGACCTCGACTCTTATACATTTTAGGGTTAGATTACTTTTATATCTTAGCATTTTTCAAAAATTACATTTTTGCCCCTATCGCAAAAATACTATTCATTTGGTCAAAAACACTATTCATATGGTCATTTCTAGTTTTCACCCTTTATCATTTCTCATTCATTTTAGGTTGCATTTCAGACCTAAATGCACCAGAAGTGTCGTATTGCC
>CANXYI011294013.1:0-18674 GCA_948208565.1 Hura crepitans | reverse complement strand
AAAAAATCTTTTCAGAATATTAAAATTTTCTTACATCTTCAATCAATTGATCAAGAACAGGAAGAGCAGGGCCTTCTCGAAAATCAATCTTGTGAGCAACACCAGCTTTTTCAATCACTGGTAGACCCAATTCGTAGTTCTCTCTGTTGATGTCCATGGCCAATATCTGAAACACCCAAATTATAGATTGTTCGTTAATTTTTGTTAATTATATGCTAATTAAATACATGGATATAAAAATTGCAATCACTTTGAATTAAAACTAATTTAATAAGATTATTCACTGCAGAAAATATAAACTAATAAGATATTAAGATATATAACATATAAATTTATTTCAGAAAATAAGATGCCTAAATAGTTTTTTATTATTATTTTTATGTTTAATTGAATAAGTACACGGCTACACGCTACACCTATCCGTTAATAATTAATATTTTTAAATATTAATAATAAAAATTAAATTATGCTTTAGTCTGTATTATATTCCTAAGTAGATATGATTAAATTATTGATAAAAATAAGAATAATGGATTACCTTGCCATCATGAGGAAGAGCAAGAGCAGTGGCAAGAAGCGAGTAACCAGTGTAAACACCAATCTCCATGGTGTTCTTCGCATTTATAAGCTTCAGCAGCATGCTCAGGAATTGCCCTTCATCTGCTGATGTTGTCATTATGTTCCTGTATTTATTAAATTATTTAGACCTTAAATCACTTGTGAACCATAAAAATCTCAGTGAAATTTCTTTACGTACCATGGATGATTTTCTGTCAATTCTCGCAGCTCCTTCAGTGCTTCAGGCTCCCTAGGATACACGCTTGTTTCAAGTATGTACTGCAAAAATCAAAAATTTTTTAATAAACTTATGAGATTTCAAATCCAAATCCAACTCGATATCTATAATAAATTAAATACAGATAATGCAAACTAACCTGGTAAAGAGCATCACTCTGTAAGAGACTTTTGTGTCCAATTTCCTGGTGTCTGCCAGCTTGGTTTTGCTGCTCCTGAGATGGTTCTCCAGGCTCCTTCGTTTCAAGTATATCCTGAAAATTATACAACAAGAACAGGATTTTTAGAGCAAAATCTTAGTTTAAGGAACAGTAATTATTACTTGAAACAAAAGCAAATGTTGTTGTTTTTTGTTTTTTTTTCTAAGTTTCTTGCCTTGTAAATAGCAAGACTCTGTGTAAGATTTGTGTGACCAGCCTGGCTTTGGCCATTTTGCTGCTCAACCTGACCTGGAGCCATTGCTGCTAACTAAATTCAAACACTTTGCTTAGTTGATTTTCGGTTATGTGCACTCTTAGATCAGATTGCTCACCCAATTTATAGAGTGGATGATGTAGTTGGTATTAGGAGTAGATGTTATTTATCCATTTTTTTTTATAAAATTTTATTTTTAAGCAAACAAAAAAAAAAGAAAAAGAAAAAAGTGGGAAGAGAGTAGCTATCAGCCACTGGGGGGACAAGAGGTTTAGGTGGCCGCCATGTTCCAGGGCCCTACGTTATCAACTTAATCATATAAAAATGGGGGAAATGTACTTATTTATGCTCTGCTTTTGTTACATGAATTAATTTATTTTAAAGTTAATTTTAATTTTGAATTATTTCTACAATTAAAAGAAGATTTTATGTAAAATTTACGTAAAGTATATTTTACAAGTGTTCAGTGATAATCTAAAATCATTGAATAAAAAAATAATTTAAAAATAATATAAATTTAAATGTGAAATACTTAAATTTTCTTCTGGTTTTTAATAAAATGCGTTGTAAAGGCAAATTAAATAAAAATGGACCACAAATGACAAATCAATATCATTTGATTTAAAATTATAGCGAAATGTGGGCCTATTTGGTTTTTGACTATTCATGGCAAAGGGCACACAACTTAAATAAATTTAGGAAAATAAAAGGAAACTTTAATAAATAATAAATATTTTTTTAAATGCCGAATAATTTATACTAAAAAAGTAAATTTTACAAAAATTATATATATATAAAGAAAACATAAAAGTGAAAAATCTAAATTAATAATTTGAATTTTTCGATTTAATTTCATAAATTTGATAGCTTATAACAACGCTCAATTTGACTATTTAATATTAAGAAGAGTCATCACAATGTACTGATTAATTAAGTTCTACATATTCAAAAAGATGGCTACAAAAAAATACGAAATATCTCATCATTTTTTATTTTGAAATTTGCCTAATAATTATTTATTTTTTTAGAATAATTATTTTATTTAGTGGGTCAAATTCTCTTTGGTTGAATTTTATTTGCTTCAGAAAAAAAAAACAAAAAAGAAATTTCCATCCCACCAACCACACAAATTGACAATTGATGTTCATTTTGGTCCCCATTTTTATAACGCGTTTTTAATTTTAAAAATTTCATAAATAAAATAACTAAAAAAAAAAACAAAATTCTGCAAAGGAGGACTGAATCAATTGCATTGACCAGTTGGATGATCTTTCGTTGCCCACAATGAAGTACTACTAAAGACTTAATTAATTCTCTTAAATAAAGTTTGGAATTCCAATTTTATCGACGTTCAAAAAATTTTATTATATAATGAATTGACTCGGTTCGAATTAATTTTAATATTTTTTTAAAAAAAATAAAATATCTTTAATAGTTAAAAGAAATATTTCTGAAATTATAAAGAAGAAATATGTCATACTCATAACGAAAAGTAATTTATTTTGTGTGCGCACGCATTACACGTAATAAGATATGAATGATTAAATAATAGTTTATATCTTCCCGCATCATAATAAATTGTATTTATAAATAAGAAAAAAGAATTAGATTAAATATAATCAACACACCGAATGCGTTTAAAGTGAATTACTGAATAAAAATTAAATGATATTATTTTTAATTAAATGGTGAATATTAGGTGTTAAGTACATTTTAATGTACGAATCAACTATGTTAATTGAGCCTTAGTTAATAATTTTTATTTTATCCAATTGTTTGAGTAGATTTGTATGTTTAGGAGAATAAGAGACTAAACTAATAAAAAAGCAATTCAGGGAGTTCAATTCAACCATTTAACAAGTTTAGGGTCCAAAAAATGCATTTTCTTTCCATACCAATAAATAAGTGTTTTAATAAAATTTGAATTTTTATCTTTTCTTTTTTTATATCAGGTATTTATATTAATTTTTTTATTTTTAATTTTAATCTATCAAATTTTTATTTGACATGTTTTATTAAATCTATCTATACATCATATTAAATAAATTAAGTTAAAACATTACATCACAAATTGGTAATACGTATTCTTTGAAAATTATAAAATTTGATCAAAATCACATTTTAAAATATAATTCAATAATTATCTTCCACTAAAAATTGAAGTTTTTTAAACTAATAATTTTTTAATGGGTTTTGTGAGACCTTTGAACTTAATGTAATTAAAATTTGAAAAACAAATTCCATCAGCTATAATGAAAAAAAATTTAACGTAATCAAAACAGAAAGTACACAAAATTTTTAATATAAATTCAGTGTAAAATATTATAAAAATTCAAAGACTCGAAAACAAACTTGTCCTTTAATAAATAAGTCATATATATACTAATCAAATTTAATTGCTTTTTGCCCTTCAAATCAATTGAATTGCAACTGACTCCCTCAAATAAGAAATGGTCTCAACTATATATGTCGGAATGATTAATAATTAATAATTACAAATATTATAAATAAAAATAAACATTTTAATTGTCAAATTTAACATAGATTATATATTCTTCTAATTTAATAGCAATTAGTCAACTGAGGGATGAATTTTCAGCTTTATCAAAATTCAGAAAGAAACACGCAAGTCATAGGTGTCTCTTTCTCCTGGCGTAAGCAGCAGGGCGTAGTATCGTACAAACTACATAGTGTAAACAGTACTAATTTACGTAAGTCGACGAAGATTCAATACCTGTTCTTTTTTATATTCCTTTTTTTAAAAGGATTCAACCCCAGTTCAAGACATTTCAGAAAGGATCGGATTCTCCAGTAAATTTTGTCAACAATAGCAGATGTGGCAGGTGAGCTAACTAATGGAAAGAAAGGAAAAAACCAGCAAATGAAGTATTACTCGTGTAAGTAGAAGACTTGTGTGCATTCTCTACGAATAATTGGTAACTAAACTACAAGGATAAAACTTGACAATCTTGCAATCATATCTTTCAATGGGTATATTTTTCATGAATTCAATTCTGCATCTACTTTTTTTTCATTTAAATATTATTTGATAGAGAGAGACGAGAAATGGATTGATAAAAATAATTGAACTTTGATCAATTTAAAAATATTTAAATTCGAATATTTTAATCATTTTAATTACAATCCATCTATTCAAAATTTAAATGAATATTTTACCATTTTTCCATTTAATATAAGGATTTGGTTGGTGAGAAATGAGCATGCGCAATTAAAATGAATAATATTTTTTTTATAAAAAAATAATAATTTTATATTGAAAGTTTGAATATGGGACGTATAACTACCCGGTATTGGAATCCAATTCTATAGCTAACATGATGTTTTTGATTTGGTATATTTAATTAAATTTTAATTGCTTAATATTTAAAGTTAATTCTTGTTTTCTTAATTTCGATATTTATTTGATTTAAATACTTAAATACTTAAAAAATTAAAAATTTTGTATATTATTAAAATTGATTTTTAAACTTTGAATATTTATTTAGTTAAATGAATAATATTTAGATATCATTAATTGAATTTAAGATGGATCGGATGAATTTTGAATTTGAGATGAGCAGAGGATCAGTTGAATTTATAGCGGGTTAAAATAACAGACACGATGATTGACAAAATTGGAAGAAATACAGATAAAAGAACAAGGATTTTTTTAGTAGCAGCATGATCAACACAGCATGAACTTAGGATTTTTGCTGCGCAAGTAAAAACACAAGTCCTTTACTTTTTTACAAAAGAAAAGCACATAATCCACATATAAATACCAAAAAGAGAGAAATCGAACTTGACACTCAGCACATTACACAAATCCATTTTTCAAGAACATACAAGCACATATTCTTCAATGTAACCCATCTGATTACAATTTCACAATCTAAAACAGAAATCTGTTTTTTTTCCCCTGAGTGTTCAATTACATGGTAACTGGAATAATATGCGTATGTATTGACATCTTTCCAAATTATCGTCTCCAGACAATGCCCCTCAAGCACATAATGTAAAAACTAATTCTACAGTTCATTGGGTTAATATGGAGTAGATGATAAGGTATAGCTTTAACACAGAAATGCAATTTAAACAAATGAAACATGCTCGTTCACATGCAGCCTATACTTCATACTCCCATGTACAAGAGGGAGGAAACTGCATCTCTACTGCCTTATTTTCTTAGAATAAGCCATCAAAATTGTGGCATGACATGATCAGTCCAGAATAACCAAAGGTACCTTGATCAGTTTCTGAGATGGTGCCAATATCTCAAGCAAGTGGACATCTGATAAAGGCAAAATGATATATGCAACGATGAATGAATCAAACATCCAGTATCACAATGCTCTATCACCTAGGGCCATGACCAATTTATAGTTAAGTTTCAAGACAGCAAAAAGATACTGTAATCTACATCAAAGTATATTCAAGCAGACCTTAAAACTCAAGGAAAAAAAATCTGCCGTTCAGTTAAAAAATCACATGCCAGTTGGGCTAGGCACTATCAAATGAAGGAAGCCAATGATGGACAAGTTAAATACGAATTTTGTACTCAGAAGAAATACTACCCAAGCAAAAACCATGCTCTGGAATTATGCCATGAACCTGGAAAAGATGCAAAAACAATTGTACAAGGAGCAGGGTGGATTAAAGAGGATTGTATAGCTGAATAAATTGAGGGGAACAAATTTAGAAGTCAGAACTCTTCAGAAATGTAGCCCTAAATCAACGTAAATGCAGAACACCATATAGCCAAAACAACTAGATCAAGATTGATACTTAGTTACAGTAAGTAAGAGTTATTTAAAATTTTACCTACCACAACTAGATTTTGGAAGATATAAGGAACAACATCAAAGCCAACCAAGATGAAATTAGTCTCAAAGGAAGGTCACTTGATAACACTACCAATGCATTCTTCTTTCCGTCTGATTACAAATATACAGTATATCAAGCAGATAATTGACCCTTAGTCGTAATGATAAGCAGAAGTCAATTCAAATGTGCAGCTTGAACATGCTAATTCAGCAAACATAACAAATATACAGTATATCAAATTCAAAATTTGCATGTGACACGTTGCTTACAAAGCTTTCCAGTTTCTCATCAACTGATGTCCCAGCTACCATGAAGAAGCACTAAAAGTCACAATGATCAGCAATAGTCTGTGAATGTAAGCTCTGCATAATCTATTAGGAGAAAAAAAAAAACCCCACTTCACCCCATTGCAGATCTAACAGCCCGTAACAAAAATTCAGGATTTTACGAAATGAAAAACTGCACTGCCAAATCAGAGCTAAAGAGCATGCCAAGCAGGAATCTCAAACATGCATCCGGATTATCAAAAAATAAAACCAAACCTCTAATAAACCGATAAATGAATAAAAACCTGATCTTATGCGAGAATATTCTATATAATTAACCTAAAATTTTAAGTCCATATCCATAGAAAAGATTATAACTTTTCACATAATATACTAATTATTCGTCCATAAAGTTACACGAATTTCATAAAACTCATATCCCCCTAATCAAATAAAACCATCGATCAATCGATGTAGATTCGACAAATAGGCATCCACCTAAAAGAGGAGAAGCTAAACCACCGTCTGAGCATGCACTGGATTGGATCAGACAGGAGTTAGGAGCTGGTAAAACTGGGGCTTAGGCTCGGAATTCATGCCGATGATGATAACAAGTGGAATGAATCCATAATGAGTAACGACTTTAGCTTTCTTCATGGCCCAAGTGCTCCATTCCTTCAAGCACTGCGCTGTCGACTTCTCCTCCATGCCTTTTGATCCTTTCGCGCCGGTGCTTTTTCCTTTGCTCTTCAGCGAAACCTTAGACGCCATTGATTTCTGTCGATCAAGACAAGGATTTTAATTTATTTTGCGGGGATTATAAACCTAAAACCCTAATTCCTAATCGTCGGGGCACTTGTGATTAACTTATAGGACTATAAATTGAAGGGCAAAAGGAAAGGCCCAAATTCAGGCAAGTATCAAGCTACGCGGAGGCCCATAATTCAAAGCTTTAACCCATTTTCTTTCTATTCTGGCTTAAAAAAAAAAAAATTACTCGTCACCTTTTCAAAATACATAAAGTTTTTTTTTTTATGAATTTTTACTCATAAATTATTAAAATGCAAAAAAAAAAAAATTGCCCTTTTTTCTCAATTTATCACTATACATTTAAAAAAGATAATTTATTTTAAAAAATATAAAGATAAATTCTCTATATCTCCGAAGTTTAGAAGCAAAAACTACCAAGAATAATTTAAAGATAAAATCTATTTTTTAGAAAAAAATTAAAAACAAATATTTATATTATTGAATTTTTTTATACTATCTAATATCTAAAATTAATTAATTAATTCAAGTAATATAAATTTGTTCTAAATAGGTCTACAAACGAAATAAATTACTTCTTCAATCAGAACTCAAAGCACCAATTTTTTTTTAATTGCACAGAAAGCAGAGATATGTTGCCTCCAGCTTTAACAGCAACACTACTCGGTTGTTATTCCATTGACATGAAAGATACAGTGAGAATAAATTAACATTGAAAAAAACAGTTATATTATTTTTAATATATAATTTATACTATACAAATATGTGAATATATAAAAGAAAATTTATATAAAAATACTATTATGGGTAATTATAGGTAATTCTTATCTTGTTCTTTTTATACTATATTAGTATTATATATTTAATAATAAATAAAAGGCAAATTTTGTGAATTAAAGCAAATTTTAAAAAAATAATTGATTAATATAAAAAGAACCTTTACATGCATTGCCTGTATAATATAAATTATTTTTTGTACAAAAATAGAGTATTATTAAAATCATAATATATGTATAGAACTATTAAAAAATTTAAACATAATTTTTTATATAATTAATTCAATATCCGAAATTTATTTATTAATTAATTTAAATTAATTAGTATAAATAATTTTTTAAAAAATATTTAATTTTTAAAATTTAAATTCAAAAATCCTGACGATGATGTGATTTTTTTTAGTCCTGAAACCACTGGAAACTGTTTGGAAAGAAAGACGAAAGATAAAAGTGAAATACTATGAAACAAACGCAAGGACAGACCTAGGTAAAGCAAAAGTAGATTATCTGATACCTTTGCATTTGACAGCAAGATTTGCTTGTATTGTCATTTCGACTAGTTACGTAGTTCTCATGTTTTCTGTACGTTACTTCGATGAGTTTTTGTCTGAGATTCATTCACTGTTGTTTGGTTCCAAGTCCACAATCCCATCCTGGCACAGCAAACAGATGGAAAGTTTTAAACGTAAAAACAGTACTACTAACAGGTTAAATCCTGAAAAAACGACCCACTCATGCATCTACATTGCTTTTTACCTGTTTAACTGCTCCGTGAGTTTCTCCCGAAGTTTAATAGACTTTCATGTTTCAACTTCTCACTATTCTTACAACCTTTTATAAATAATAATACTGAAAGTCTTCTTCCTGATACTGATTTTTTTTTTTGGGTGAATCGAAATTGACACTAATTTTTTTATTTCTTTTTTTTATATTTTATAAAAATTAAGAGTTTTGAGATTCCGTTCTTATATGAGTTGATTTTTATTTAACCTCTAATTAGCAAAAATAAAGTTAAATTTATGCAAATTTTAATATAAAATTTAGGCATAATATATATTTTATACTTTAAAATTATCAAAGAATATATTTTATATAATTTATCATTTTTGGAGGCCTATAATACATCTAAATTTAATAAAAATGAATTATTACCTTATAAACTTAATAAAAATGCACCCATTACTTTCCTAAATAACACGAGTCAACAAATAAAAGTGATTTAAAAAAATTTTTAGGATAATAATGGATACACATTTTATCAAATTTAAAAGGTGATAGATTACTTTTATTAAATTCAAATGTGTCATAAGACAATTAAAAATTTAAAGTATATAAAAGGTATTTTGTAAATATCTATATGCCTAAAATTTATAAATTTTTTTCTTTAAACTTTCATATTTTCAATTTGGCCCCCCCAGTTTTTCAATTGTTTGTGTAAACTATCCCCATTCCTGTTACTTGTTTAGTTTTTATGCTGCACCGCAAGGGAAAAAGGAAACTATGATCTCGTTGGGGGGCAAACAGAAAAATATTTATTTAGAAGTGTACCAAAATCTCACAAAATCTAATGGCGTTAGTCAATTTATTTTTTAAGAAAAAATTAATTTTTTTAATCAATAAAAATTACAAATATAAAATATAAATAAAATTTTAAGATATATTAAACTTATAATTAACTGAATTACTTCAAAATTGATTGTTAATTATTGATCATTGATATCAATTGAGGAGTATTAAATAATTTTTTTCATTTTATAATTTCTTTTATTTTCTCTGTTAATTAAATTTCATATATTATAATATTTCGATTATATAATATAAAAATTCAAACATCCAACACATGCAACGAGAAAACTGAAATTTTATGACTTTTCCTGGGATTACCATCCCCAAACAGCTGTCGCCATAGTTGAGGTCTGATTGAACTAAATACACTCACCACACTGCAAGTTTTGAGGAGTATGGACTATGAACCAGAGAATTTGAGAGGCTAGTTCATAAAGGACTGAACAACTTAAAGGATGCATGTACTTTGATCTAAAATCTAAGTGTTCAAATGACAGAAACTCAGACATCGCTCTGTCTTGTCTGAACAAAAGTCACCTTAATCATATGCAAATTTTACAGATCGTATTCCTTATCAATATTCTTATCAAACGTCTCCCGGCAACATTTTTCATCAATTTACTTACGTGGCAATCTCCCATTGGTTCAATAGATCTCGTATCTAAGCCTTCCTTGTCTGACCTGGGGGCGGGACCACATCAGTACTCGTGTCACCGTCAACAAAAGGACCATCATCGTCATAGTCATCATCACACGGCAAGTTAAATTAGGTGGGGACCACATGGCTTGACGTGTCAAGTGGATATCGCGGGTAAGTTGTTGTCTTGGGAAATGTGAACGGATGATCGGACGGCTGAGAATTGATGGTCGTGTAATTGGTGGCGTTTCCATGAAGTGAAAACTAGAGGTGATTTTGATTTGGTACTGCCTAGCGTACTTTAAAATGTAGGATTCGTAAGTTCCCGATGTTTTGTTTGATGCACGTGCCATGTTGCGGTTGAAGTATCATTTTTCAATGGTTGTACCCGGTCGCGTACATCGTTGTAGTCTTTGACTTCTGTATCTCACAGTTAAATCATAAATGTCCCAAGCATGTGATTTTGATAGGAATTTATTAGATTTTTGCGAAGAAAAATTTGCTAAATACTACTTATTTATTTATTTTTAATTAAGATAATAATTAAATATATTTAATATATTGTATTTAAATTATTCGATATAAATATTTAAAAATAAATAAAATTAAATATATTAAAAATTTTAATTATTAATCATCTTAAAAAATAATAATTAGAAAGTGAAAGAATATAAAAAATAGACAGTAATTTATCATATAATATAATTGAAATAAAAAATTATATATATATGAAACCAACCACCAATTTTCTTAATAATTTCTTTTTTATTAGAAAGAGTAGGTAGGATTCGAATTACTGTAGGTAAGCTCTATTTAAAATTTAATCCATTAGAAGTTTATTCCAAATTTTCATTGAATTTTTAAAAGCTTAAAAGTGGAGCTCTGAGTGTTTCAAGTTTTAATAAAAATAATCCACTGTATTTGTTTAAGATTTTTTTCTCTTACTTAAGTATTGCACGTTATTTGTTATTTTTATAAAACACGTAGTAATTTTAATTCATAATGTACCGACAAAAAATTATAATGTTAATTCATTATACATTTATAAGAATAAAATACCCTTTAAAATAAAAAATAATAGAATATTCATTTAATACTTATTTCGTTATATTACTCACAGTTAGATTTATAATTTTTAAAATTTAATTATTTATAATTAATGATTTAATTTTTAAAAATATATATTCAATAGTAAATACTGTAACATATAATATATCTAATCATCATCTAAAATAATATAGAACCATATGACATGTATAATAAATTATATATTATATTTAACGTTTTTTAATATACTCATAAATAATATATTAGGTTTCAATAGACTAAATTTAAAAGAAATTGTCTTCTCAATTATTTAATCCAATCATAATTTAGTAATGAGAATTAAAATTATCTGTCTAGTTAATTAGTAAAACTTCTAATAAATAAATAAATTAATAATAATAATTCTTAAGAAGTTATTACTAAATAATTATGATTTTTCATTGATTTTGATAGTTGAAAGCAATAAAATTAATACTTGTCATCTTCATAATACGTACATCACGATAATGAGATATATGGCAACTATTACAATTAATTACTCAATAAATAATAAAGAGTAAATAAAAATTTGAAAATTTTGTAAATAAAAAAAATTTTAAATTTTGATGAAAAATAATTTATAAAATAAAGGCATTTTTTTCATTAATTTAAAAATTCAAATTTATATTTAAAAAAAAACTCTCACATTTTCATATTTATATATAATATAGTTATGTCAAGTATTGCAATTTTAATATAATTTTAAAAATAAAAATTTAACGCTAAAATCCTTTTAAATACAAATTTTTAAGAAAATGTTTTCTTGAATAATAATTACAATTTTAATATAACTCTAGAAAATAAAAAGTTAAGTTCAACTCTAATTTTTTCGTATAGAATTTTAATGAAATGATAATACAACAAATATTTATAAAATTGAAACTCACATTTCAAACTTATATAAAATATTGATTTTTAATGAATCATTTTACAAGGAAAAACAAAAAATTGAAAAAAGAAAAAAGAAAATAAAACGAGAAAGAGGAAATCACGAAAGATGCCCAAGTGAGATATTCCCCAATTTCTTCAAGAACTTAAAAGAAAATCATGAATAAACTTTATATAAATAAAATAAATAATTAGTTAAAAATTATTGTATATATAATTTAATAATTAATTTTAGATAGATGGTAATTTAATTCATAGAAATTTATTTATAAAATGATTAGTGGAATGGGTGTGAATAAACAGACCCAAGAGGCAACAGCCGACAGAAATTGAAACAAGGATCTATATTTTCCCATGCCAATCATTTAAGGAAAGGCGATGAAAGGAAATGACAACTTGCATTATCTATCAAACACATGTGCGGTATGGTCAATTTCCAGAAATTAGCTATTAGATAGATGGCCTTATGCCAGCAGCGGATGAGATACGCGAGACTCACCTAATCGTTCATGCACTGTCTTCTTCTGCATTTCTTTGTATATTGCAGTTTTTTTTCCTTCGTGACACTCCTAATAGCCTTGACCCTCTGCGTAACTGGACCCCATATTTTTGCCTCGTTGCGGCCTTCAATTTTTCATCTGAATTCAGTCTTTAATTTGAGTAAAATTTATTCTAAATTTTAAATTACCACAAGTTTGAAATAAAAGTTTTTTAAGTAAATTTAGTTTGACTATATCGCCAACAATATTAAAAATGGATTTACGTTGTTTCAAAATTGTCTTAAAAAATTATATTTTGATAAGTTTTTTTTATTCGTGCTCTTTAAAATTTAGCAGATAGATTTATATTCTTAAAAATTTAATCATTAGATATAATTGTGGGTAAAATATATGATATATTGAATGAATATATATAAAGATGGACAAAAAAATCGAAAAATTGGATAACCGAACGGATAGTTTAGGTTAATATTTTTTATTTTTTAATTATGATTTGGTTACGTTTTTAATTTCTTAAAAATTATCGGATAATGGTTAACCGATATATATATATATATTCAAAGAATACGAAAAATAATATAATTATCATTATAATTATGTTTGTGTAGTGAGCAATTTATCCATTTTCAGTTAACTTTTTTCTTAAAACATATTCTTTAAACCTTAAAAAAATAACATTTATTTGATTCTTTTGATACTGTAAGTATAAAAAATAATAATAATTAAATTTGTGTTAAAGACTCCTCATGGATTATATTATTTTATAAATAATATTATTGAGAATTTATTTCATAGATTGTAATATAAAAAGATTTTTTTTAAATGAATAAATCGAAATTAATAGTTAATGATTAATCAATTTTAATTTTAATTTTAATTTTAATTTTTATAAAATTGAAATTAATTAGTTGATTTTAAAAAATATTGTATGTCCATGCCATATTTATATATATATATTATCCTAATAATTATTAATTAATCCATAACATAACAGAGTTGCCTTCTTAAAAATAATTCGGTGTGCCTCACGTGTGAGAGATAGTGGGGATATCACCTGACACAAAATTACCACAATCTGTTACATTTTCTCTACGACAGACCAATCATTGTAGACCTTAGGCGATTCTCCACTGTAAAAGTCTCCAACTCTAAAGATCCTCATGCTCCACTCGCTACGCATTTGGCGTGTAGATGTGTCTCCATTCTTCTTTGCAGCGCACGAGATTTCAAGCTTCCATAAACCCGCCATCTTTCAGGTGTTAAAGTTAAAATAGTTTCACAAGCCCACATCATCAACCTCAAGAACGAGTTAATAAGCACGAAACTTTTAATGGGGGATATGTATAATGCTTATTCTTCTTCATACACAGGAGGTGGCGATCACCGTTCATCGGATGACCTTTCGCTTTTTCTTAATCAGATTCTTCTCCGTTCTTCTTCTTCTTCTTCGTCTTCTTCATCTTTATCTTTGCCATCAACGACGTCGCCCTGCTTGTCGGTCCCAGCACGGATAGGCCCACAGTCGCAGTCTTTTGTAGCGCCGTTCTCTGTTCCGCCTGAGATATATCCTCACAATTCATCCTGCGGATCATCTGTTGTAAAAGAAAGGGTCTATGGCTTAGATTCCGCTGACGGAGTAAATACTGTTGGTTGTTTCTCGGGAAATGTGCCGTCTTCTTCGATTGGGGGAGTTAGTGAGAATGAGACTGATGATGGCGACTGCGAAAGCGAGGTACTCTTTTTTTTTTTTTTTTGGTTTATTCTGGGTACTTTCAGCTCCATTTGGTTGCTGAGAAAATTTTGGAAGAACAAAAAGAAAAAAAGGAAAGAAAAGTGAAGGTTTAACGTTTGATTCTGATGAGATCCTTTAAACGAAATCTCTAGGCTTTTTTTTCTTTTCCTGTTTTGTTAATTCTTTAATGAAGGAGGGTCTCGAAGCTTTGATAGAGGAGGTGCCGGCAAAGCCGACTCCTTCACGGAGTTCATCGAAGAGAAGCAGAGCAGCAGAAGTTCATAATTTGTCCGAAAAGGTACGAAAGAAAATTATAAGATTTTTAGTTCTTTTCAATTTCTTAGGTCATATTAGTTAATTTTGTTGATGAGGTTTCTCTGTCAGAGGAGGAGGAGTAGGATAAATGAGAAAATGAAAGCTCTGCAAAATCTTATTCCAAATTCAAACAAGGTATTTATATATTTTTCTGTAATAAATCTTCCTTGTTTGAACTTTAGTATGATTCGACTAATTTTCTTGTATTGAGTGTTTGATTCTGCCGTAATGACAGACTGATAAGGCTTCAATGCTTGATGAAGCCATTGAATACCTCAAGCAGCTTCAGCTCCAAGTACAGGTTTGTGGCACCTTCTACATATGCTAATATGTACAGGTTTGATGAAGCCATTAGTATTGCACCTTTAAACAGCCATAACTCTCAGTCAGTTTTGTTCAAAATGAAACTAGCCTAGGTGGGTTAAAGTTTTACGACATATTTGCAATCTTTGTTGATTCTTATTGTCTTGTTGATTACCTAACTTGTCATGCAATATCTTTGGAAGTTGAATTTTTGGTTTAAATTTGAGAAGCAGAATCAGAAATATAGCTGGAAATGTTGAAAATTCTGTTTTGTAAGATACTACAACTCAAGTACTTCTCCAAGCAAATAAAAGAAAAATAAACTGAAAAGAGCTTAGTTAAGAATGCAAACAGCAAAGTCACAGTTTTACCGTAAAACTTTTACGTCCCTTATACAGGGGGATGGAGAAGAATCTATTACTGGGGCTAAGTTATAGATGTGAAAAATTGAAAAATAAAGTTCCAAGTTTTAGTCCTAATGGTAGTTCTGCATCATATTGAACACAATACTGAAGCTACCAGATAATGAGCCTAAGGTTTTTTAGTGATTTGCTGACATGTTGATTTGTATTCCAGATGTTATCTATGAGAAATGGAATTAGTTTGCGCCCAATGTGCTTACCTGGATTTCTGCAACCAATTCAACTCTCTCAAGTCAGCCGAGGATTCAGTGAGGAAACTGGATCTCGGCGTATGAATATGATGGGTAGTCTTCCTTTAAGCCAAGAAAGTCCAGAGCAAATTATCTATGATCTTCCAAACCAATGTGCTATTTCAAACCAGTTATCGCTACCCATTATGTCAACTGGAATAAATTCAGAAACCTCATACGGTATTGACTCATCAATTCGTGCGCACTTTGGCCATTTCCCACTGCATGCAGTTTCTGGGGTAAGTTTGAATATGATCAATATGTGTATAGTGCTTGTGGACACTTGGCATTCATAGCCATCTTACATGCATGCCGTTGAAGGAAATTGGCAGGGAAGATGGTTCGCTGCACCAGCAACTTAATGCAGATCGGATTCCACCTGGTGGGTATGCTATGCCCAACTTCTTCATAGCATGTTCTTTACCGTTGATGGTTCAATAAAATTAAGCGTTAATTTCTTCTGACTTTGTATTTATTTGTTGCAAGGATTTGAAATGGCCAAAGCTGGAGTATCTCTTCCCTTTGAACATAGTCCTATACTTTCTCCAAGCTTGCAAGGGTAAATGCACTTCAGACATGTTTTCCAATAAGCAACTATTTGATGTCATAATTCAACTTGGTATGTGCTTTTATTACCAGGACTCAAGCAGGTAGAGGAACTCTAAGTGATGAAATTAAGATAGAAAGACAGGATACTTGAGAAATGCTCGACTCATGGCACTGAACTTTATAAATGTGCTGTACATAGGAAACTAGCAAATTAGATATGTTTCAAGTGTGTGTAAGATGTGTCTGATTGCATTCAGGGAAGAGAACGAAAATTTCTCTCTTTTCTAAGTTTTTTCAGTTAAGAATTATGTTCGCATTTTGCAAGTAATTGCCACGTTCCTGACATAAACCAGTTAACTGCCACTTATCGGCTGGATAAATTAATGTTCCAAGTGGTACTTCGTCCATCCAAATTAATTTTTTTCCTCCATCAAGCAAGATTTTTCCCACAACATTTCCTTTGACGATTCGTTACAAATTCTTCTGTCGCTTTAATGCT
The DNA here is from genome assembly GCA_948208565.1 of Hura crepitans. Lineage (NCBI taxonomy): Eukaryota > Viridiplantae > Streptophyta > Magnoliopsida > Malpighiales > Euphorbiaceae > Hura > Hura crepitans. The sequence continues at coordinate 2,104 of CANXYI011294013.1, read as the reverse complement.
CTTCTGCCGCTTGTTTTTATGCTCAGTGTTCAATGTCTTTTTGATCTTTTTTTCTTTGGTCTGGTCAATGTTTGCGAATCGTCAGAACTCAAAAGATGCGACTGAATTCTGTTGAACGAAGAAATTACTCAGTAACTAAATATCCAAATCTTTTCTTTGCGTATGTATGGAACCAGGCCTGCAGTATTTTGGTTGCCTGGAAAGTGGAAACAAAACTTTCTATCAAAGGCCGTTTCATGCTTTGTTTGAAGTCAATTTGCCGTGCAAAGCGAGATACGCTGTGTTGTGCATTAATTCGTAAATTTTTTTATTATATACTTTTCTCTCTTTCGTTTTTGACGATAGAAAGGTAACAGGATCAAATCATTTCTACATCTTTCTAGAAAAAAATATAGTCCAAACTTATTATTAGGTTAAGAAATAATTTCTAGGAAATAAAGCAATCAATTCTTTCAAAAAAGTATTATGGCAGGAGTTTTTTTTGTTAATTAAAAATTTCGGATTTGATTTTTGAGAATATAGCATATGTGAGCCTATATTTCTCTCTCTCTAGGGAGGGATTCAAATCTTAAAATTATCATTGGTTACATTGCATTCACACAATTATTTAATCAAATTTAAACGGTGAATTATTGCTCGATTTCTTTATATTAACTCATAGATGCTTTTGAGCATTCAATTTCTTTATATTAATTTATAAATGCATAGAATAAGTGCTCAATTTAACTTTGATTTTAACCAATAATAATGAATAGCATATAGTTCATATTTTAGTAATATAAATAAAAAAAATGTAAAATTCTATTGGTTAGATTTGATTGTAATAAATAGGCGTTTATGTTTATGTTTTATTTATATTTCAAAACATTTATAAACATGATAATTTTGTTGATACAAAATTAAAATTTAAAACATATTTAATTGTTATGAAATGATATTTTTCTAGTTCAATTTTAATAAAAAATTTTCATATTTTATATGATGCACAAAATCAATAGCTACATCGATAAATGTTCTCTTTTTTAGCATCCAATTTCTTTATATTATCTTAGGGATATAGAGAATAAGGGCTCAATTTAGATTCCATTAATTAACTAGTGGATAGCTTATAGTTCACATTTTAATAATATAAATAAATTGATAATATAAAAAAATAAAAAAATCTTCAAGTTAAATTTAATTGTGATAAATAGGTGTTTATATTTATGTTTTATTTATTTTTTGAAATATTTATAAATATTTCCTAAGTGATAATTCTGATGATACAAAATTAAAACCCGAAATAAATTTAGTTGTCACAAAATATATTTATCTACTTCAATGTTAGTCAATTTTTTTGATATTTTATTTAATGCACAGAGTCAATAGCTACGTGGCCTTCACCATAAATATGCTTAATTTTGAGCATCCAACTACTTTATATTAACTCAGGTACGCAGAGTGCAAATGCTTAACTTAGATTCGATGGGTTAAAGTACGTAAAATGACATCGTTTAATAGTTTGGTATATTTGATTTTTACTATTGAAAATTAAAATCGAATCAAATAAATTAAATATTTTTTAAAAATCAAATAAAAAACCTAATAAAATAAATCGAATATATATTTTTTAAAAATCAAACCGAAATAGCTATTGGTTTAATTTTATTCACCCTTCAACCAATGGATAACTTATAGTTCATATTTTGACTACAAAATTTCTTCTTTAAATCAGATAGATAAGCAAGTCATATATCAAGTTAATCACATAGTTATTAAAATCGGACCAGATGGTCGGACTGGTTTAATTTAAAAATCGATAGTTGATTTGATCCGGTTAAGTATAAAAATCGGAAGTGGTAACAAACCGGATTGAACCGGGAGAAAATTCAGTTGAACCATGAACTGAAACTGGGTTGAACCGGAAAATTTATAATTTATCCTCTTTTTTTTTTGCATTTTTTTATATTATTTTAGACCTATATTTTTTAGTAATTTTTAAGTTATTTTTATGACCTAAAAGTAATTTAAAAATATTAATAATAAAATTTATTCTATTAAGTATATTTTAATTGGTCAATAATTAGATCATTTTAAGTATAATTATTTTAATAAATTTATTTAA